>CM040243.1:57561337-57660340 GCA_022545495.1 Chrysanthemum lavandulifolium | reverse complement strand
TTTGGATTTGATTCAAGTGACCTGTTGACACTCCCATGATTGATCGAACCAAACTAGATGAGGACCACTCGAGGATCATGATTGACCAAACAAAATATCGTAGTATGATTGGATCACGATGTACCTCACGACTAGTAGACCAGACATCTTGTTCGCTGTTTGCATGTGTGCTAGATACCGGGATAAGCCTACTAAAAAGCACCTTGAAGCGGTTAAGCGGGTCTTCGGTATCTCCAAGGAACCATCAATATGGGTCTTTGGTACCCGAAGGACACCGGCATGTCACTAACGACCTATCTGAGATCTTGATCATGCGGTGTCAAGATACTCGTCAAGTACATCCGAAGGTGCTCGGTTTTGGGTGATAAGCTTGTGAGTCGGTCTTCAAAGAAGCAAATGAGTACTTCTATTTCCTCTACGAAGGTGAATACATAGCCATGTCATCTGTTGTGCTCAAATCTTATGGATGAGATCTCAATTATCGACTATGGCTTTGAATTCAACAAAATCCCTCCATCTTGTGATAATAAAAGTGCTATTGCTATCTCATGCAACAATGTTCAACACTCGAGCAAAGCATATCGACATTCGACATCATTTCATCGAGGAACAAGTGGAAAAAGGTATGGTGGAACTCTATTTTGTGAGGTCACGAATATCGCTTAGCAGACATCTTCACCAAAGCTCTTCCAAGAGAACGTTTGAGTTTATTCTTCCACGTCTTGGCTTGAAAAGCCTTCAACGAGAAACACTCAAACGTCTTGGAGGAAGAAGAGAGTAAAGGTCTATCTTCATCTATCTCTTGTATATATCTATTGAAAAATAAAATACAAAATTATAAAACCTTCAAAAATCAAATAGAAAAATATAAAACCTTCAAAATCCATAAAATTTGAAAAATCTTGAAAAAATTCCAAAAAAAAAATATTGTCCTTTGTCATGTTTTCCTCGATTTGATAATATCTACGGTCTTTGAGATGTCATTCAAAGAATGACACGGGACTTTAGATGTTGTTGAATGTTAAAAAAAAAAAAAATAAAAAAAAAAAATTTGGGAGAAAGAGAAACAATGGTTTATTGTCATTTGAGCGATAACCGCTTTTCAAAGAAAAACAGAGTCATGCTTTACCATGTTTTCAAATTCCATGCTCGATTCTATAAACATTTATCTGCTGAAAACTAATCGCTTTGAAAAATAACTCGGTCTCTATTTTGATAATCATCAGGACTTATTTGTCAAAATCTCTATCTCTCAATCAACAACCTATGTGATTGATTGAGGGAGAATGATTTCAATTAAATTAAAAAGTTATTTGGCATTAAATTGTTTTCAAAAGATGTACATGCATGTTTTATCAATGGAGTTCAAAGTCTTAAAATCCGATCCTTATCGGTTAAAACGCTTTCATAATCAAGTCACAATTCCCTTAAAATCTTTCAAAATCAATTTAAATCAATAAGAGATCACAAATCTCAAATGATTTGATAATTGTGATCGGGGAGAATGTGTGATTTAAATTGGATTTAAATTGATAATTCGGTAAATGGTTTTATAAGGATGTACATGTTATCCTTCCCACATGTGACAAACGATTTCAAATTTTCCATGCACATGTTGAGGGGAGCATCTATCTTAAATCTATGATTTGAAGCGTGATCATTTATCTCAATGTGCGAGTTCCTCTAGTATGTGCAAAACTCTTTCCAAACCTCGAGGCGCATATTGAGGGGAGCAAACTTATGGAAACCTCATCCTTCCGAAATGCTTTATCTACTTGATTTGATCAAGGAAGTGATGGTGATATCTTTTAGAAAATGGTAATCAAAGAAGTAATTTCTTCCTCTTGCCTCCGTGTGCAAAACGATTTCAAACAATTCATGCACATGTTGAGGGGAGTACTTATTCTAAAAATATCAAAACAATTCAGTACAAAATGTTTTGATAATATATCACAAGTATCGGATTGATTTTCAAATGGTTTTCAATTGGTTCCAATGGCGGATGAACAATACCAAATAGACCGACCAACTTTACTTTATGTACGGTGATATAAGGATGATAAGGTTAGGTATGTGTTCCCATGATCCGCGAACCGGAGGGATCTACCGAGGACTATCCACTAGTTAGTGTAGAGTTCTTAGGTATGATGATAAAAGGAGAAAAATGAGATATGGGAAGAGTGCGGATGAGGCCCGAGCTAATCTTGAAATAAACCCAACAAGGTTCTAGCTATGAAGTCTCGGTAAGAATGAAGGGGTTGAAGAATTAAAAAGAATTGAATGAGAAAGGGTGAAAACAAATAGCCCTCCATATATTCAACCTTAGGCGTAAACCGGGTTCAATTCATATACTACTGATGGTAACATCGGTATTGAAGACAAGGCGTCATGGACCCGGTGACGGACTGCACTTCAACTTTCAAACCACTCAAGTTCCTCTTAAAAGGACTTGTTTCATTCTCACGGGAACCAACATTATCTATCGACTTTCTCTTAGAGATCGTTGATATTGAAAAGGAGACCTCTCCCTAGTCTCCGACACGGGATCCAAATATGCACAAAATTGAGTCTAGAGCCACAAGATCATCAATAAATCTCATTAGGACACTTTCAATGAAGACTCTCATTTCACACAATGTGGAAGAGAGATTATATCTTGAGTCCTACGCATTATCCTTGTGGTATTGCGGGAACATCCGAGTGATGTGTAAACATATTCACAATGAAGATGGAAAACCTTCGGAGCCAACATCAAACAAGCTCTGGTAGGTGGCATGTGAGATCTATTATATAGATCAACCATGTGACAACCGAGCAGAAACAATGGGCGATTCAATCTCTTGAATCAATCTGGTTCAGTTATGGATTAGCGGATACCTTTGAAAACCAGTCTTTGTGATTAATAACTCTTTCATTAGCACATCGACCGTGTACTAATTTTTCAAACCAAAGGTGTTTTTATGATTGATAATTGATTTTCAATAAAACCTTCGTTGTATTGCAAAACAATTTCTATTGAGCAATACACGATTGTTTTTTAAAATCTCTTTCATCAATCGATGGACTTAACCCATTTGGTTCACTCACTCCGTGTTGTCTTCTTTGAGACGTTCGGTTTGAGAACAACTAGAGCATTGCGAAACCACGTCAAGGAAATTCTTGAAATTATACCGATCACAGGCGGTACATGTCTTGATCAGCGGGGAACCGTGGGCGTGTACCTCAATTCAACTAAAGTGGTCAAAGACACTTTTGTACGCTTTATTGCTAAGCTGTTGTATGCGAGTCGCCCGATGTTTGCGGTGATCGAATGAAGCGGTCAATCCATAGCCGCATGCTCACACGATACATTCATCTCTCAAGAAATCATGATAAGTGCATCAATGACTCGATATTTTCACTCCATGCTTACGCTTTCGGCTGCGCCAATATCATGAATCAACGAAAGCTTCCGCTACTCGATGAGAAGATATCATGATCCGAATGTGAGCATGTCGGTCCGAATGTCACAACATCACAAAATTCCAACACCACAATGAATGTCTCGGAGATTTTGATGGTGATGATCTCAAAAGTGGCTCAAAATTATTATCACGTGGATCGGTAAAAGACCTCCACTTGGATTAATCAAACATGCAATGAGAAGAATCAATGACTACGAGCTTGAGCAAAGTACTACATCAAGAATGCAAGAACAATTTTTATGTAATATATGTTTGTATTCTATGTAATTTTAGTACATGATTGAGGTGACCTCCTTAGGGAGATTGTTAGGAATTAGAAATTCCGGTATTAAAGAGTCGGTCACCTCAAGTATATGTAATCGTTAGAAAGCTCGTAGTCGTAGTTATTTTAAGCTAAGTAGTATTTAGTTAAGTAACACCGTGGAGGACAGACGGTCTTTACCCAATGTATGCCTCGATCCATGCCCGTTGTGTGGCGTTTTATGTAAGACTATAAATACTCTCTACCTCCCAAGGTAGAGTTGGAACTCATAATAATATCTTTCACTTTCTCTCACAAGTTCCCTAAACCTCTAACTTTCTCTCTAGAATTCCATTTATACGCCAACTTGGTGTTTTGGTTTGATGTGTAAGTGAAAACTAATATCTTACAGTATTCCATCCTTTTCTGCTTTAATGTCTTATGAAATTTTATTTCTTCTTCCATTGGATCATACTCATTATCAGGATGACTTTGTGAGCATGAATTTGAATGGATGTTGCAGAAGGATGACCACAACAATTCTGCAAGATGATAATGAGCATATGAAGTTGTTGAAGATGACATGGAGATTGTTCTTGTCAATTGTTTTGTCGTATCCAGCTTGGAATGTGTTTGCCATCAAGAGCTCTGCTGGGGCATTGATGATTGCTTGATTTGCGACCATTTTGTGATCACGAAAGACATTAGACAAAAACGGACATATGGAAACACAATGTGTTTGTTTTACTCGATTTCTTATCTAATTCCTTGTTTGATGGAAACATGTTTATGTTAGTTACAAGTCCTAAGTCACATTATTCCAATTGATTGAAGTTGATGTGATAAGTTACGTGAACATGTTAATTTTGAAATTTCAAAGTCCAATATTTCACTTAACACACAACATATTAACTTTTGTAAGCTTATACGAAACATTATTTGTGACTCATGCGTAACATTTAACAAGTAACATATGCGTAATAGGCCAAAATGTAGTGAACAGTGGGTTATGAGTAACAAGGATCCTTATGCGTAATGAAGGAGCTTATGCGTAGGAGTAAGCTAAAGCGTAAGACCAAGCTTATGCGTAGAGTTTCTTCTGGCGTAAGAAAAGTTCAAAGGCTTTGGGCTTCGCGTAGGAATAAGCAAGATGTTACGCGTAAAGTTTACTTGTAAGAGTAAAGCTTATGCGTAGCAAGCCTTGTTAACGAATATCTTTCCAAGATACGTGTAGTCCACTGTAGACCTCTTATGCATCAGAGTTACGCGTAAGATTTCTCTTAGGCGTTACCTTTACGCATAAAAGTATTCTTTAAGCGTAACGGTTTGAACACCTGAAGATTCTGACATTACGAATAATTAACATGTTAACTATAAACATGAAAACTTGATTGCAGTTAATTCCAAACATCTTTTAGATCACAAAACAAGCATAAGAACATATCAGATACACACATAAAGACTTAGGCGTAAAATTACTTAAACCCTAAACCCTTAATCTACGTGTAAGGGATATAGCTACACAAATCAAACAAGAGTGTTTATGGAGTGTCCTAGATGTCATACGAGTGCAATGGAACAAGATTTAACACATTTCCACCACGAATCGGAAGATTTATGGGAGATGAACCTAAAAGACCTAAAACTTTAATTCATACAGTTTAGATGTTTCTGGGCTAATTTAAAGGTTCAAAACATGCATATAAACTTATTCTAACACTTTCTTGACTACCTAATAACATATCACAGAATAGAAAAGCCCTAGATGAGCGCAAGAACCCTAGAATTCAAATTAATGAAATTTAAGATTCAGGATGGTTTTGGACGATTGAAACAAGTTTAATAGACACTGTAGAAAACTAGAAGGGGGGTTGAATAGTTTACCAATTAAAAACTTTGTTTGAAACTTATTGAAAGATCAATTGATATTGATCTTGGATATGTTGATGAACTATGCAAGCAATATGTAAAGAGTAAATAAGGAAAGAAATGATCAAACCACAACAAGTTGTTTATAGTGGTTCGGTCTACAAGGACTCTTTTTCCTTGCCCTAATCCACTCCCGAGTCTCACACTCGAGTTTAAATTCACTAGTCAACAAGCTCCTTTCACCGGCGGAGAAAACCTTTACACTTAACACACTTATTTCCGACACTAAGCTAGATGTCGAGTTCTTTCCAAGGGTACAACTACTCCCACACACAATGTATTTTGAGGACTAAAATACTAACCACTCACACTCACAAGATTATGATGGTTTAATACAACAATGAAGTATGAATCAACACTAGATCATACAACACTAAACAAACAAGACTTCCAACTTCTCGTTTGAAGCTTGAATGTGACTTGATCTTCTTTGCTACAAAGAGATCACTAATATGATATGAAACCGAGTTAGAAAGGTTAAAGAGAAGATATGTATGAGAGTATGATAGAAAGGGATGGAAACTACTTGGTTTGGCTTTGCTATTTATAGCCAAAACCATCGCGACATCCACGGACCGCGGACCCTTAAAAGGGTTCCGCCTTTGTGGATTTTGGTGCCGTCCGTCGGTACCAAGATATCAAGATCTTGCCAAAGTCAACCATATCTATGTAAGATTGTGTAAGATATGAAGAGTACAAATCCACAAAATATCTAATGAAATCTTTCAATGATTTCCATGATGCATTACATGATGCATTACATGATGTCATGTGATGTCTTTCTATTTTTAGAAATATGCAAATGCATAAGTAATGTTTAGTTTTTAAGAAACTAAAACATTCTAAAAACTACTATCATATATTATGCTTAGACTCATATTGAGATATGATTAGTCACAATGTAAATGCTTAAATGATGAAGATATTGTTTGAAAAAGCTTGTTTTAATATCTACTACCTCCGTCCCAAAATAATTGTCCTCTTTTGACTTTTCAAAATCTTTTTTTTTTCAACTTTGATCTTAAATATTTTTGTTTGTGTTATATAATAATTTATGCAACATATATGAATGGATTAGTTTTAAATGTTTTTCATTGGTATAATGTTCATCAAGTATTATATAACACATACAAAATATTAAAGATCAAAGTTGAGAAATTAAGACTTTGAAAAGTCAAACGAGGACAATTATTTTGGGACGAGGAGTATTAAACTTGACAAGCTTTAAGCTTTTATACAAATTAAATTTACTTTTGTCGTTAACAAAACTTAGGTAAAGATCAAAAATATAAATAACGTTTAATGACGATATTTGTATTAACAATCTCCCTTTTGTTGAGGACAAAATATAAATTTATTTTTATAAAAGATACAAAGTTTGTGCAAGAGTTATAAAATATTAGTTTTAGAACTTGAAAAGGAAATGATAATGCAAGTGTATGATGTTTGACTTTTTCGTAAAGTCAAAGTATTCACTAGTTGATGCATGATGTTGACTTTTTGGAAAGTCAAAGTATGCGATTGACTTTTAAGAAAAGTCAAGTATTACCAATGAAGTATCATGTTTGACTTTTTCGGAAAGTCAATGTATGCGCTTGACTTTTTCGGAAAAGTAAAATATAAACAAGTTCAAGTTCTATATTTTCTCCCCTTTTGTCTCAACAAAAGAAGAGGCGATGGAATGTAATGAGCTGAGCCATTATCTCCCTTGATCAAAGCTCCCCTAAATTGGGTGCTTAATGGGAAGATACATGGATTGTGAAAATAAAGCTACAAAAAAATGTTAGTAATAATGATCATTCACAAGCATTACCAAACACTATGTAATGGCACCAACAATATAATAAACATCATTCATTAGTTAAAATTTTTCATGAATAAAGATCTTGAAAGAGAACACAATGATGTGTTTTAGTACAAGAAAATAAATATTCCTAAGAAAGAGAAACTTAGAAATCCTAATCTATGATCATCCTAATGAGATGGAGGATGAGAAAGAGCGTTGAGGCGCCAAGAGATGTGATTGAGGATGAACCTCATTTCCTCTTGGAAGTCATGGACCATAACCCGGGTCCTTTCAACGGTTTGGGCCGTTTGCTCACAAGTTGAGCAACCATGCCTAGGGGGTAGTATGTTTGGGAAGGTTGTGGTGGTGGTATGGTAGATGTGTTGGTGGTGTTGGGGATGTTTGGGGTGGTCATGATGGAGGCTAGCAAAGCATTTTGCATTTGCATAGTCTCACTAAGGTGAGAATCCACCATGCCTTTGAATTGGTGGAGGTTGTGAAGTTCCGCTTGAATCTCCTCTCTAGTGGGATTGGCATCCCACATGCACTCCTCAATGTCCTCAAGATGAGGGGACATTGATGTGGGGAGTGGATGGTCCCCATACAAAGGACCATGAATGTCTTTGTGAATGGGGTGGAAGAGAAGAGGCTTAGGCCCTAATGGGGCGTTTGGGTCAAAAGATGACCGAGGTGACTCATGAGCGATCCGCTCAATTGTGCCAAAGGATGGCAATGGTGGTGGATGATTTGGCCTAGGAGGCAAGTCATCCAAGTCCTCCAAGAAAGGATTTGGTGAAGTTGGTGGAGTGGAAAATAACTCCATAGGAATGAGAGTTGGAGACCTTGTTGGTGAAGGTGGTGAGGGTATTTTGGATGTTTGGATGGGTGCCGGTGGAGGTGAAGTTTGTGTTTTTGTAGGTGGTGGAGTGGTGATCACAATGTGTGATTGAGTAGGTGTAGCCAAGGTAAGGCTTGTATCATCTCGGATGGGAGATGAGATTGTGAGTGGAGAAGACTCGGATGAGGAGCTAAGGTTAACGAAGCAACAAGGCCTCACACTAATTCTAGCGGTTTTCTTGCAAGGTTTAGGAGAGGATTTTGTCATTTTGACTTGGGTTTTCTTTGCTAGATAATGGTAAGAATGAAGAAGGTGTGAGGATGATCATGGTAAAACCTCTCAATTTATAGAAGTAAAAATTATGGAGAAATGTGTTTGATTTGATGTTAAACCATTGAAGAGATGAGGTTCCTAATGATTTGGAAGTGGGTTGAATGCTAGTCATATCACCCAAGTCAATCCATACAAGAGAGATGGAGTGAAGAAGAAAAGATTTGCAATAAATGTGTGCTAATGAGTGGAATTTCCTAACAATCGATTACCACGGATTTGAAGGTACCAAAATTTGGTTCCTTCCTTTATGCCAAAGGGCTCCTTGGGTGGATTTTTCAAATTTGAATTTTGGTGGAAATGGATTTCTTATATACCTAAGTGAATTATACTAGTTCTAATAAAAGTATAAACTAGTTAAGATTGACTTATAAGTAATGGATGGTAATTTGGAATCACGAAGAGTCGAAATTGAGAAAGTTACCGGAGGATCCACAACACCAAAAATTACACGGCCGGAACCCTAAAAGGGTGCAGTCCTCTGTCCGCTTTCTGAGTGCAGCGGTACCATTTTACATAACGGACGGTACCAAATCGTTGGTGCCGTCTGGTCCGTGCAGTGCAGAAAACTAGACAGAGTAAGTTTTTAGGTGTCGGGGACTTTTCCGAAACCTGAAATTTTTCTCAAAACATGTGACACTAAACATTTCTAGTTAGGAAAAGTAAATAACACATGTATAAACATAGTGGAGCATATATTTTGAGCAAGGCCTAGTGATTTCCACATTATAGTGAAAATGGGTAAAATTTGATAGCATACTTGTGCTATCCCCTGCGATAAGATTGTTAGCATACAACATTGTTTCAAGTTATATTATCATCCTACATAATAAAAAAACTAAATAGTATTAAACATTAACGATAATGTATTGTTCCAAACACTCCTTAAAGTACCCTCATTTGTCCAACTTCTTGTAAATCTTGTTCATCATCCTACCAAGGCACTTGAACATCCCCTTGGTTTGCTTGAACTCTGCTGATTCATTCTCAATCTTGGGAAGGGATGCATAATACTCATGAGGTGGAAGACGAGAGCTTGGAAGACCATCCTCGGAGCTATTTGATGATGATGATGATGGAGTTGGAGGTTTTGCTCTCTTGCCTTTTGTCTTAGCAACTCGCTCATCACCAAAGGTACAAAGATGTGAGGATGAGTTCATAGTGAAGTGCATCCCTTTTGGGGTTGGTGGAATCGGTGCAAAGTTTCTATAGAGACGGGTGAGAAGCATCCCGTATGGAAGAGCAACCGATCCTTGAGTTGGAATATCAATCATTCTCCCAGCGATGTAGTAGGCTAAATTGAATGGTTGTCGGGTGGACAAGTTGTAGAGCATGTGACAAAGGCAAGCGTTTATGTGATCCCTATTTCCTATGGTGCTAATGACGTTGGCTCTAAGTAGCTCCTCCCATTTCTTAAATTCGCTTAAGTTCATTTAGCTCCATTCCATATGGATCTCGGTTTACCTCTTTTCCTTTCGGGTAACTCGGGTTGTATCACCCTTTAGGTTAAAAGGTGTTCGTGGATGGCATCCTTATCGGCCAAACGGGTTTGGTAGGGAGGAGTCACGGTCATTGATTGCATCAAGAACGGTGAGTGACCACTTATCCGAGTAGACACAAGTCACTCGGTTGGGAATTCCTAGCACTTGAGCAAAGTTGGCTAAGGTGATGGTGTAGTCGTTTTGATTGATTTTAAACCTAAGACAAAATTCATCATCGTCTTCATCACTAAAGCCGGTCACACTAGCATAGAATTCTAACACAAACCTAGGACAAATTGGTTCATCGATGTCAAGAAGACAATCGAATTGAATGGCGGCTAGTTCTTCACGGAGATTGGTATTTTCAAGGAAGGATGAGTGAATGGTTCTACCCTCATGGAAATACCTTGATTCTAGACCCCTAAATATTTCTACTTGTTCCTTGGAAAGTCCTTTGGTTTTGTGGTGTTTGGGAATATAGCCAAGGGTGTCTTTGTGATCATAGAATCTTGCGGCTACCATGGTTATTCCTAAGGACAAGAATTAATATGTTAGAAATGAAAATAAATTTTAACGTTTTTGGTTCTAGTGTGTGCCTATATGAAAGCGATTTGGAGTTATGGTTATCTCGACTCATTTTATGCACAAAATGGTTTTAGTGGGGTGTTTGGCAAATACCATGAGATAACCCAAATGCTCCTAATTCAATGTGGCTTCATTTGAATATACCGGAATGCATATTAGTTATGCAATACCTTTAGTATTCAAGAGCATGCAAGTGATGAAAATCTAATGTTTCTATTTGTATTAACAATGAAAAAAATTGTTTTCCTACAAGTGAGAAGCTTTTCAAAATTTCTGACATTGGGTGTTTGGTTATTTGAATAAGGCCTTATATTCATTATCTATTAATTAGTGGGAAGCATGATTTGTTTATGCAATATGATAATGTAGTACCTAATTTCAATGACTAGTTATGCATTTTGCCAATTGAATTCATATTTGGTATAAAAGCATATATAAAACCCCATGTAATGATTTGTGAAAGTTTTGTGCATAAATAAGAATCCTAGACTCAGAATTAAGAGATAAAATGTAGTTAGGATACTTACAATGATGTTATCTTCAGTGATTAGTGAGTGGGAAGGTATCAATAATGAGCTTGGTTTAATGTTTACACGTTTTGGTAAAGTGGGTTTTGAGGAAGAGGATGTTTTGTATATAGCAGTTTTGCTTCTGTAGACACCACGGACCAGACGGTACCAAAATTTTGGTTCCGTCCTGTTGTCGTTGCGCCGTGGCTACGATGTGTACAAGACAAAATTGTTTTGTTTTGACTATTCTAATGTTTTGGGCTATGTTTATCCTACATGTTTGGTTCCATTAACCCTAAACCAAGTCTAAGAAGATTAAAAAGTTCTCGTTTAAGAAGCTTAGTTAAGATGTCGGCAATGTTGTCTTCGGAGTATACTTTCTCGATTGAGATGTTTCCTTTTTGAACATTGTCGCGAAGAAAGTGATGACAGATTTCAATATGCTTTGTACGAGCATGTTGAGCGAGATTCTTCTTTGAGATCGATGGCTCCTTTGTTGTCGCAGTATCACAATATCGTTGAGATGAATTCGTAATCTCGAGCTTGCTTCATCCAAAGAGCTTGTTGACATACTTTTCCGGCGAGGCGTACTCGGCAAGATGTTGAGATGGCTAAGGCCGTTTGCTTTTGCAAACCATGAGGTGAGACAATGTCCAACAAAAGTGCAAATACCACTTGTACTTTTCTATCGACATAATCACCGGCATGATCCGAGTCGGCATACACTATGGTTTCTACACCTGTTCCTTTGGGATACCATAATCCTAAACACGTTGTTCCCTTAATGTATCTAAAAATCCTTTTTACGGCTTCTAAGTGTGATGCTTTTGGGTTTTCTTGAAAGCGAGCACATAGACAAACACTAAACATAATGTCGGGTCTACTAGCCGTAAGATAGAGTAGGCTACCAATCATTCCTCTATATTTAGTGTTATCTACGGATTCACCTTCTTCGTCCTTGGTAAGTTTAGTGTCCGAGGACATGGGTGTTTTAGTTGGTTTGGAATCTTCAAGACCAAATTTTTTAAGCATGTCTTTTATATATTTAGATTGGTTAAAAAATATGCCATCTTCTAGTTGTTTAATTTGAAGTCCTAGAAAGAAATTTAACTCACCCATCATACTCATTTCAAACTCGTCGTGCATGATTTTAGAGAAATCATCACATAGCTCTTGACAAGTTGATCCGAATATAATGTCATCAACGTATATTTGAACAATGATAATATGTGATTCCTTTTTCTTGGTAAAAAGAGTATTATCTACTAATCCCATAGTGTATTTTTTATCAATAAGAAAAGTCTTAAGTCGGTCGTACCAAGCTTTTGGTGCTTGCTTAAGACCATACAATGCTTTCTTGAGTTTGAAGACATGATGTGGTTTCTCAAAGTCGGTGAAACCGGGAGGTTGAGCAACATACACTTCTTCGTTAATAAACCCACTAAGAAAAGCACTTTTAACATCCATTTGAAATAATTTAAAGTCATAAGCACATGAATAAGCAAGTAATATTCTAATAGATTCGAGTCTAGCTACGGAGCATAAGTTTCATCATAATCAATACCTTCTTGTTGATTATAACCTTGTGCAACAAGCCTAGCTTTGTTTCTAGATATTATACCATTTTCATCCATTTTATTTGAAAAACCCATTTCGCTCCAATTATGGTTTGATCTTTAGGTTTTGGAACTAATTTCCAAACATCATTTCTAACGAATTGGTTTAATTCTTCTTGCATGGCAATTACCCATGATTCATCTTTTATTGCTTCATTTATGTTTTCGGTTCTATGGTGGATACAAAACAAAATAATTACTTTGATTTTGGGCTTGTGACCTTAAGGTTCTTTGATTAAGTTGTCCTATGACCTTTTCTAAAGGATGACTTTAGATTCTTTGATGTTGACAATCTCCTTATTTAATGGTTCATCTTCCTTGTTATTATTAATTATTTCTTGACTTTCTATCATTTGACTTTCAACTAAGTCATCATCTACCAAAGGTGATGTCTTAGAGGAGGTGGACTTTCGTCGAATGTTACATTCAATGATTCCTCGACTATCATTGTTTCTTTGTTTAGGACAATATAAGCTTTACTAGTTTGAGAATAACCAAGAAATACACCTTCATAAGACTTTGGGTCAAACTTGGTGAGATAATCCTTAGTATTAAGAATAAAGCATTTACAACCAAAGACTCTAAAATATCCTAACGTTGGATTTTACCTTTATAAAGCTCATATGGTGTTTTGTTTAAGAAAGGACGTATTAAGACTCTATTCAAAATATATGTAGAAGTGTCAGCGTTACACCAAAACTTTTGAGGAATGTTTTGTTCATTAAGCATTGTTCTACTCATTTCTTGAATTGTTCTATTTTTACGTTCTACTCTTCCATTTGATTGATGTGTTCGTGGGCGGAAAAGTTATGTGTTATACCATTTGTATCACAAAAGTTTCCAAATTCACGACCATGATCCGCTCGGATCGACACAATTTTAACACCTAGTTGGTTTTGAATTTTCTTGCTAAGAATTTCAAATTTATCAAAAGCTTCATTTTGGTTTTCAAAACAACGTCCAAGTAAACCTTGAGTAATCATCTACTATGACCAAAGTGTATAAGTTGCCTTCGTAGCTTCTTATAGCGGATGGTCCAAATAAGTCCATATGTAATAACTCTAGACACTTAGATGTGGACACCATATTTTTAGATTTGTGACTACTATGGGTTTGTTTACCAATTTTGCAAGCGTCGCAAAAGTGTTGGTCATATTTTAGTTTTGGTAAATTCTAACTAGCTCTTTTGAAGATAGGTTTTGTATAAGTCTCATATTAGCGTGACCTAGCGTCTATGCCAAAGAGATGAGCTATCGTCTAACGTTGTTAGGCAAATTTTGTCATTAGAGGTTTTATCTATTTTCATAACGTATATGTTATTTTTCCCGACTCCTTTAGCTATGGTGATACCATCTTTTAGTATTTTACTACCATTTTCATCAAATAGTACTTTATACTTTTATCACATAATTGGCTAATACTAAGTAGATTAAATCCTAACCTATCCACATGAGCAACATTTTCAATAGTTAGGGAGTTATGAGCAATCGTACCTTTGCCAATAATTTTGCTTTTGAGATTGCTACCAAAAGTGACATTACCTCCGTCATACTCTTGGTATGATGAGAAAAGACTTTTGTTGCCCGTCATGTGTCGTGAGCATCCACTATCTTTAATCCATTCATCAGGTTCCAATCCAACTTTCAAGCATACCTAAGAAGTAAATAACTCAAGCATTTGGTCCCCAATATCTCATGGGTCCGTTTGGGTTAAACATACCATTTATTTGATTCATGTATGGAAATGATGGGTAAGAATTCCATGACATGTAATCAAGTTTGATATGGTCTAGGAAAGTTTTGATTCCAACCGTTGTGTTGGTAGTTGGGTTGTATGTTGTGGTTGCTCTTAGGAAAGGGGCATTTGGCAAAGGGTGTTTTATATCGTTGTTGAGTAGTTTTGATCTAAATTCATTTTGGCAAGTCCTACTCCGATGTAACACCGGTTTTAGTTTAATACTATCATTGGTTTTCTTTGTCACTTTGACAAATTCAAGACGTTCAGATTCGAACATTCTCATCTCGTCAAGTACCCACGGCACCATTTTGTTCAACGGACGGAACCCTTATTTTGGTTCCGTTTGGTCCGTCTTCAGCATCGCAGCAGCTTTGATGAAATGTTCGTCCTTTTCGGCCGTTTTGTTTTGACTCTTTGGAATTAATACTTCATTAAATCCTAGCCCATTCATATCTCCTGGTGTTTTATGTATTTTAACTATTTCATCGGCAAGTGCGATGTTTTTGTTAAACCTTTTAAATTTAGAATTTTGTTCGATTAGAACATCTTGTGTGAGCTTTAGTTTTTCTATTTCAAGATTAAGCTCTTGACATGATTTACAATCATCGTCATTTGCTTTTCCTTTTTCAAGTCGTTTTGCTTTTTCTTTCAACTCATAAACTTCATTTTCCAAAAATTCCTTTTTGGTTTTTAAAAATTTATTTTTAGTTATGATTTTTAGACTTAGCTCACATAATTGATTATATTGTTTTTGCAAAGTGTCATCATCAATAGAAGAATAAGAAGAGTCGGAAAGTACCTCGTTTGACTCATGTGCCATTAGAGCGATCTCTTCCTTGCTTGATTCTTCATCGTCTTCACTATCACTCCAAGCACCACTTACAAAAGCTCGTTGAGTTTTGCTTTTAGGTGGCTTGGGACATTCTCCTATGAGATGACTTGCATCACCACATCTAAAACACTTTCTTTCACCTTTACCCTTTTATCATCCCGATCTTTTCGAATGGCTTTTTCTTCTCGAGGTTGTCTTACAAACTTTCCTCTTATTTTAAAGAACTTCTAAAATCTCTAACGCCATGGCATACTCCTCATCTTCACTACCGAGCAAGATTCGTTGTCATCGCTGATTCCGTCTTTGCTTTTAGAGCAACGGATTTGATCTTCTCCTTCTTCCTTTGATGATCTCCGAATCTTTCTCCATTACCATTTCGTGAACTTTGAGGTTGCCAATTAGCTCGCCTAGTGACATTTTGAGAGATCTTTGATTCTTCAATAGCGGTCACTTTAGCTCTCCATTTGCGATGAAGTGCTCTAAGAAATTTCCGACAAAGTTCTTACTATGAAAATATTCATCAAGTGCTTTAAGTGATGTAATAATAGTATTAAAGCGAGCAAAGCCACAATCAATGGTTTCATCTTCAGGGATAACAAATTGTTCATATTGTTGAACAAGAAGATCAATTTTGTTATCCTTGACTTGTGAATTACCTTGATGTGTAACAATTAAAGATTCCCAAATATCTTTGGCGGTTTCACCCATAAAAATTCTTTTATATTCTTTTCTAGATAAAGCATTATAAAGCATCATTTTAGCTTCATTATTTTTAGCAACTAATTTCTTTTGTTCATCAACGAAATATCCTTTGTTGTATTTGCAACTGATCAGAATGGAGCGGTCAATCCATAGCCGCATGCTCACTTAACACATTCAACTCAAAGAAATCATGATTAGTGCATCAATGACTCGATATTTTCACACCAAGCTTCGCTACTGCGCCAATATCATGATTAAAAAAAGCTTCCGCTACTACGATGTGAAGATTTCATAATCCGAATGTGAGCATGTCGGTCCTAAAGTCACAACATCACATAATACCAACACCACAAAGGATGTGTCGAGATTGTTGATAGTGATGATCTCAAAAGATGGCTCAAAATGATTATCACGTGGATCAAGAAAAGACCTCCACTTGAAGTAACCAAACATGCAATGTGAGGAATCAATGACTACGAGCTTAGGAGCAAAGGACTACATCAAGAATGCAAGATCAATTGTTAATGTATTATCCGGTTGTATTCAATGTGTTTTGGTACATGATTGAGGTGACCTCCTTAGGGGAGATTGTTAGGAATTAGAAATTCTCGGATTAAAGAGTCGGTCACCTCAAGTATATGTAATCGTTAAAAGCTCGTAGTCGTAGTAATTTTAAGTTAAGTAGTATTTAGTTGGCATCACCGTGGAGGACGGACGGGTCTTTACCCACCGTATGCCCGATCCACGACCCGATGTGTGGCGATTTATGTAAGACTATAAATACTCTACCTCCCAAGGTAGAGAGTTGGAGCTAATAATAATATCTTTCACTTTCTCTCACTAAGTTCCCTAAACCTCTAACTTTCTCTCTAGAATTCCATCTATATGCTACTTTGTGTTATGGTTTGATGTGTATGTGAAAAGTTATATCCTACATTTGATTACTAGGTGGGGGGACGAGTGTCCAAACATCGTTAGAAACAAATTGATTTAACTCTTTGTACATATATATTAGAGTTAATTGTAAGATAATATTTAAATGATTCATTTACGTACTAAACTTAATTAGCAATTGGGCTTATTTAAGATTATGGGTAAATGAACATTTAATTGTTGTTCATTTAATTAAGTTGGATGTAACAAAGATGTTTGTTGAGCGCATTGTGGGCCCACGATGACCCACCCTCTATAGGGATTTAGTTGGGCTTGTGCTAAATATGGTGAGTGATATTTATTTTGTTTGATAAGAATAATTATCATTTAAATAGTAGAGAAATGATACTTAGACATAATTAAATGACACTAAAAAAAGGCTTAAATATTTGATTGGTACACTTGTCATTTTATTTATATTTGAGTCAATTTTTTTTCCCAATATACCTTTGTGAATGATAAAACAATATTGTTAAGTTCCATCTTCCATTTATCAATCTTACTTTTTACAATTTACATCATCCCTCGCAACTTTAAGCCTCTGTCTTTGCTTTCTTTTGACAATTTATATTTTTAAATCCTTAATTCTAACTAAACAAACCTCGCTCCTTTTATTTTGAACAATGTCGTGGGAGTAAATTCACTTTATACAAACCGTATTAAATTGTTAATTGTTATAGTACTAGAAGTCTTGTTGGCGAGAAGACTAAAAGTCCGGCTGTTACGAGTATATATAATACTAATAAATTTGAAATGGTGCATTATGGTAACACTTTGAATTCAAGAAAGGAGGTGGCATTTTAAATCTTTTAGTTGCATGTCTATTGAATTTACATCTACTTCAGAAGCTAATCGTAAGTATTTTTGTTAGAAATATTAGTCACTGTGTTGGGAATTCTGTGAAACAGTGATTCTCTTGATCGAGAAACAATGGATTCTCTGAAGAAGAGTTTCTCATCAAGTAATATAAACGCATAAAGTAGGAACTATGTCAAGTTATTCTCATCAAGTAGTGGAGATATAAGTCTCAAGTAAAGAAGCGTGAGTATGTCAAGTAAGGATTCTCACGAGCGAGATAGTATCCACCAAGGATTCTCATCAAGTAGTACGCATGAGTTTTACTATTATTTATCTGTTAGCCCATATTTATTCTTGTACTGCCCGAGGTTAGTATTAGTGTACTGCCAAGATTAGCATGGGCTTGTTTAGAGTTTTCCCATAATTATTCTGTATGGGTAAAACAAATATTTAGTTGCATGCTTGCATGCTTAGTGATGTTTCCTAGAAATAGTTTATTGTTCCTTGTCTATAAAAGGAACATCATAGTTTGTATTAGATGAAGGACTTGAGAAAACATTCAAGAAAAACCTTTCTAGAGAGGGTGAAAAGATCCATAGAGGATCATAGTTTAATTAGAAAACCTTGTTGGTAACTTTGATTGTGTTCTTATTATTCCGTTGTGCATGTTCAATCATTGTTATTATATACTCTAGTTGAGTCCGGATCTTGGATTTAACAATTGGTATCGAGCGGGTGGCTCTTGATCTTGAGTTTACAAGGTGTTTCAAGAAAAGATACAAAATTAGTAGTGTTAATAATTTTCGAAGTGTTTATGCTAGGTCGCTTTTTAAACAAAGAATAACTTTCTTGAACCGCTGGATCGAGCTACAATTTTTCCGTGCATCTCGATATTGTAATCTATCGTTTCACCGGAGGATTGTCGATTAGAGCTGTCAATCAAAAGTTATAAGTCGTCAAAGTCTGCAGAAAAGTTCCGTAGGTTACTACAAAGACCTTGTTTGAAACAGTCATATCTTTTTCGTTAACCGTTGGATCGGCATAAATTTTGGACCGGAAGTTTTGATATATCAAGGAAGGTTTCCACCGGGGGATCGTTGATCTGAGCCTCTGACAGAAAGTTATAAGAACGAGAAAACTGCTGCAGACACATTGTGAAAAAGAAAAGAAGCAGCAGGAATAAAGGGGTGTTATTCGGATCAGCTTATTGGCGTGAAGCATGTTGATGAAGACCAGTTTCGGTTGTTGAGCCTCATTATTTTGACACTGCATGCGCATGAGGTATTAATGTGATTCCACTTGTGTGAATTAATATTGTTTTGTTACTACTGAAGGTCAAGGGTATTCATCATGATTATTTAAATTCATGTAAGTGGGTCTCGAGGGGATTAATAAATTCAAGTACTGAGTGTGTGATTGGTCTACTTATTTGGAACTAACAATTGATTGGTAAAGGTGTTCTTAGTCACGTGGGTTTGGTTGTTTTTGTTCTCTAAAAACGAATTCATAAAATATAGATTGGATTCTATACGATAAGGTGCATGTTTGTTATGGTGTTCTCTTAATTTTGATTGGTCATCAAATTGAAAGGTCACGTGAAAATGTTTTTAAATGATGTCGTGGGCTTTCTTCTTTGATTGGTCAAAAGAAAAGGTGAGCAGTTAGTGCACATTCATTGTTTCAAGAGTGACTACAATAATCAAGTGAGTTGGATTTTGATTGGGTGTTACATCAAATTGTTTCATTTGATTTCACGTGTCACACATTGGTTAACTGGGACTCATTTTTCTATGTCCTTGTCTCGAGATTGTTTTGTCTCAAGTCACATCGATATAGGTCATCACGTGGGGCTCCAAATTATAGAGTTAAATATTTTGGGTATATTGTGTTTTGATTATCGATTACTTGGTGAAATGGGTATTTACAATTGAGTGGGTAACGTGATCATGTCTTTTGGAATACTTTTTGATAATCTCGATCATTTCATTTCTGCTGAAGTTCACGTGTGGGTAACATATTTCATTTGAGTGGTCTTTTACTTTTGTGATCTAGTGAGATAATATTTGACTGTCATCTTGGCACTGCTGGTCCCAACGCATATAATTATTATTCTGATTGGGTGTTGGTTCTAGTGGTATTTACTTTGGTTGCTGCTATCTCATAACTTATTAAATGGCTAAATTTGATAATAAATGGGATGATGGTACGTTTCCTTATTTAATGGATGATGAGTACAAGTCCGGGCTAAAAGATGGAACACTTGGATCATGAATAATGATATGAATATCCGGAAGGTGATCCAAAATGGCAACAGCTTGAAAAGGATTGAAATGATCGTGATGGAAACATCATTATTCATCCTCCAACGACTACGGATGAACACATTCTTTGTACAAAGAGAGTCAAAGGCCAGCACTATCTTGCTTAAATCTATTCCTGCTGATCATGTAGCAGATTTTCGCTATATGGATGATGCAAGTCTTATATGGAATGCTCTCAAAGCAAGGTATGGAGGAAAGGCAGAATTCAAGAAGATGAGCAAGGAAGTTGATGCTAAAGGATATGCTGAAGAATTTGCCAGTCCGCCAATTGCTCTCATGGGCATCTCTCAGGTACATACTTGTGTTTTTGGTTGTAAGGAGAGATATAATGAACTTAAGGAAGCCTATGATGCTATGAAACCTAAGTACAATGCATGCTATGTTGATAATGAAGCTTATAAACTGTCATTAAAAACATTAGAAAGACAAAAAGTTTGGTTTCAAAAGAATCAATTGGCTTATGATGAGAAAATAAGGGTGCTAGAAAGTGATCTAGAATTTACCAAAATTGTCTTGAAACGCACCGAAAGAGAAAGTCGATATAATTTACGAAACAAAGTGCTAAAAGAGAAACTAGATGAGGAAATTGCTAGGCATAAGGAATGGTTATTGAATGGAAATAAGTTAGCTAGTCACATCTATGCTAGTCAAAATCCTAATACTCCTATAGGTTTAGGCTTTAAGAAGTATGTAGGAATAGAAGCTAGGAATGACACTCGTAAATCAACACCAATGGATTAGCTAATTTTGTTAAAGAAGGTGATTTACATGTTGTTCGTGGACCTATTAGAGGTGAATTCATGCCCATTGACCCGTCCATTCCAGTTGACTTTGATGGATCACACCACTTATATGGCAAAAGTCAAGTGACTTGCCGGACCTTAGTGGCCAAACTAATGACTCGTCTCTTGCTTTAAAAGTGACAAGTCGTCGACCTAAAGTCCACTGCCTATGCCTCATGTGATTCACGTGAAAAGTCGACTCACCTAGGCACACACCCAAGACTACACCCAAATCCAAAGTAGTGATGATGAGCCCAAAACAAAGCCGCTTACTTATTTTGTTAAACACAATTTTGCTTCTAGTTCTGCTTTTACGATAAGTTTAAATGTGATAAACAAAGTTGTGTTAAGAATAAGCCTTTAAGAAGAAATCTTGTTTTGTGTGTGGTAGTAAACTCCATCTTATTATAGACTGTGATTATCATGAGAAAAGATGGGTGTTTCCTCCGCCATAAGACTTCTAGACCCACATGGACTAATGTTGCTAGTATTCCTCCATTTGTTCCCAAAATTGCTCATGTGAAAGCGTGTAACCGGTTCCTTCGGTATACCAAAGGTGTATGCTACATTTACGACAGCTTAATAGGCCTTTTCCGGTTCCTACGGTGGAGGATATTCTTCACCGCTACTCTTTGGATGGTGGAGCAAGAAGGCTAGGCTTATGCCCTATAGACCTAAAAGTTCTTATTTTAAGTCATATACACCTTATGTATCTCATATGAATAAGGCACATGGTGGAGTTAGTGTGGCAACTGTTGTTAAGCCCTCAACATGTTATTCTTGGAAAACTTAAAGGAAAGGTTCATTCGGGTACCCAAGAACAATAGTCTTTGTCGGTGCATTGATTGAGGGAGGCATAAGCCTAAGGGAGGCTTATTGTTGTATTTTGTTTTCTAACCATTTTTGCACCGTTGATCCTCATACGCCTAAAGGGAGGCTTAGTGTTTCCGACACTACAACCGTCTTTGGTTTCTGCTGCTTGATGGTATCTTGTACATGTTTTGGTTATTTCTATTTCTTCTTAGTTTTAAAAAAAAAAAAAAAAAAAAAAAAAAAAAAAACTCTCTAACTTGTCTCGTGTTCGCTTTTACTCTCTTGCTTGCGGTTTTGGTGTTGATTCATTACTACACCACTCATGGTTTTCATCTCACCATGTCTTTCCGACACAAGAGTTGGCTAGCCCACAAGATTATGGCTTGTGGTAAAGGTCATGAAATCCATAAATGGTAATCAACTCACCATGATGATGACGGCATTCCATCAAAGAGTTGGCTAGTCCCGAGCAAACGGCTCCGGTAAAGACATGTCAAATCCGTTTATGGTTCTTTGGTTTGCCAATAAATCGAGATGGTTATCGGTGTACCATGGTTTTCGAACTTAAACATTTGGCTACTCCGATAGTGATGGCTATTGGTAAAGAGACATCAAATTCATTATTTTCAATGATTCACCTCTCACAGAGTTAACACACCGGATGTGATGAGAATAGTTTGAAACCGATATGTATTGAGGTACATTATGTCATTTGTTGCCGCAAAGACACGGCGCTTCAAAGTTTGGTCATCATAGAGATGAAATTGTTATTGGTTCTTTCTTCGATGTTCGAGTACAATCCTACGGTTCTAAAATATTAAAGATATATGCTTGAGTACTCGTAAGAAACTGAACTTAAAAGATACAATCCTCTTGGATTCTACAATCGAGATCATTTAAATTCCGGTTTAGGGAGGATTGTTGGGAATTTCGTGAAATGTTGATTCTCTTGATCGAGAAACAATGGATTCTTCAAGTAATATAAACGTATAAAGTAGGAACTATCTTTGAAGTTATTCTCTTTGAAGTAGTGGAGATATAAGTCTCAAGTAAAGAAGTGTGAGTATGTCAAGTAAGGATTCTCAAGCGATTAGTATCCATCAAGGATTCTTTGAAGTAGTACGCATGAGTTTTATTATTTATATGTTAGCCCATCTTTATTATTGTACTTGCCAAGGTTAGCATGGGCTTGTTTAGAGTTTTCCCATGTTTATTCTGTATGGGTAAAACAAATATTTAGTTGCATGCTTGCATGCTTAGTGATGTTTCCTAGAAATAGTTTAGAGTTTCTTGTCTATAAAAGGAACATCATAGTTTGTATTAGATGAAGGACTTGAGAAAAACATTCAAGAAAACCTTTCTAGAGAGGGTGAAAAGATCCATAGAGGATCATAGTTTAATTAGAAAAACCTTGTTGGTAACTTTGATTGTGTTCTTATTATTCCATTGCATGTTCAATCATTGTTATTATATACTCTAGTTGAGTCCGGATCTTGGATTTAACACATTGTTTGTTTGTGTGAAATTTATGATAACAAATGAATGAATAGAAAAGATTAGTAAAAAATAAAAAGAAATGACAGTGAAGAAAAAATTATTTTGACGGAAAATTACAACCCTAGAATTAGAAAATTATAGATGCAATGGTATATTAGGAATTCTCAGTAAATATTTGCTTAACATTCAAATGAAATACAAGTGGCATCCTAATATGATTAGGCCTATAATTAGGTCTATCTATTAGGCCTATATATCAAGGCTCAAAAAAGTAATTACATTATTTAAATAAGAAGTTTATATCTTATTTAAATTAAGTAATTATCTTGTTTATATTTAGTGATTATCTCTCTCTTATTGGATAAAGTACATCGATGATATAAATAGAAATAAAATGAATCTGATTAATATGAAATTAAGAAAACCCTAAACATCCTCCGTGGTGCTCTCGTTTGTCCAACCACACACACCAACCACATGAACACTTTGAGTGTTCGTGTTCTTGTTCGTTCTCTTGTACGTTAAACGTAGTACACTCAAGCCTAGCAGCTATAGAGTTTGTCTAAGTGCTAGTGTGGATACTAGCTGGATTGGTCTCATCTGTAGATCAGAGTTTGTTACCCAAGTGTTCTTGGACTGTTCGGGGGGCGTGGAAAGCAAAGGAGAAAAGAAGATTGTCGTTCATGTTTGCTGGGTTGCATAAGGTACGCAATAATGTCTTTATTACATGATTAATTAAGTATGGTTTTATATGGTTCTATGTAAATTTGGAAAAAATATTTTGTAAACTTGTGTTTTTAGATAAGTCTTCCGCTGCATGATTTATCTAAGGTCTGCTAAGTCTTTAACAAGTAAAGCATAAATTTTCTAAGAATACACCGCTATTTAACCCACTATTTTCCATCAGTTATATCACAAGAAGGTCACATGTGCCGAAAGAGATTGAAAATAATAGTAGTGATACCTACCTAAGATTGATTTGATAGCACATGGTTAAATTGTTAAACAACATTAATACACAACAACGTCTAGTGCAAGAGTATTAACAACCGAAATAAATACTTATCATTTATTATAAGAACTTAGAAATACACATAGATATATCAGTTACAAGAGATGTTATTCGCCTATACAACCATTACATGCTCACGCAAGGACTTGAAAAAAGAGTCTGATGAAAACCATCTTGAGAAGAAGAAAGTCGTGTATTTGCATTAAATTGCCTCTTTAGAGACTTTCCGGCCTCACAGTCCATACTTTTCCGAATCATGCCATTAAATTCTATGTCATATATATCTTTTTTTTCCTTCCTTTCTTTTAAAGCGTAATCTTGAATTGAAGCAATAAGATTTATAAGGACGGGTACGATAGAAATAAGAATAACTAGCAAAGATACATTTGACTTAGAATTTGATAACTTGATTCTGAAAAGATCGAATCTGAGGCCCGTAAAGTCTCTAAAGAAGCATTTTAATGCAAGCCCAAGATTTTCTTCTTCTCAAGTTGGTAAAAAGGAACATTACATAAGTTAAGGACTCATTGGGAATTAACAAAAGAATGAAATAGACGATATAACCGTGAGAACTAAAAAGAGAATCAATTGCAGATACAACACTCAAAATCAAGTTTTGAAAGAGAGCTCGGAACACGGACAAGTGAACTCAAAAGAAGAAAACAAGAACATGAATAAGAGTGATGTGAATTATGGAGAAAATAAGCCCTTTATATAGGAAAATTCGGCTTGGGTCATAATAAGAAGAAAATACATGTATCCGGGTTTAACACAAATTTTGTTCTTATCATATGAAAACGTGAATACGATCAAACGTAATTAATACCTTTGTCGAGATTGGTTTACCAACAATCAAAAAGTTATATAACTGTCGGAGATTGTATACAAACCACCAACAAATTTATGTACTTGTCGAGAGATCTCATCACGTTATTTAGCATCTCGAAGTTAAGACCTCACACTTTTTTTTTTAAATTAAATGCTTTTTTAGTGTGAGTGTTCATGTTTATGTACCTCGTAGAAAATTAATCAATTAAATATATTTCTTAGTTAGAAAAAAAAAAAAAACTCTTTTTACAATGTATGGAAACGTTGTCGAGAGATTGGTATGCAAGTAATGGGTTGAGATCCTCTGCAAAATGGGATCAAAATAAAAAGGCTAAAAAGTAGAACCAACCGTCCGACCTCAAAAAAAAATTAATCTTACGTCCGGATTAAAGCAACAACCACAACTCTATTTTATGAATTTGAACATGGCAGTTTGGTCATTTGACCCGTTTTTAAACTTCACTCTCAAACTTCAAATTGTTATAACTTTCAGACGATATACTTTTACGAAAAACCGATTTCACCATAATTTTCAGACGATATACTTTTACGAAAAACCGAAAAACCGGCTAAAAAGTAGAACCAACCGTCCGACCTAAAAAAAAAAATTAATCTTACGTCCGGATTAAAGGTGTGTGTGTGTGGGAACCTAGGCGTAGGGATTTGGAAAACGCCTAGGGTTTAGTGGTTTAGTTATTTAGTTAGTTAGTTGATCAAAGAAGACTTTGATTATTGTATGTTAGAGATGATAATGAAAAACCTTGTTCATAATAATGTTGATTCTATGTTTGAATATTCCGCTTTCATTATTATGTGTTCCTAGATATAATATTAGACCTAGTCTAAGAGCTTACAACGATCTTTACAAAGGGGTAAGGTGTGTTTTACCTGTTGCGCACATGAAAAATTCATCAATATAAAGCGTTGTTCATCATAAAAATTCATTATAAACTACACTTTTGCATCATTACAAACTGCAACAAGTAAACTACACTTTTGTGTGCACATAACAATTATGGATGAAGGGGTAAAACACACCTTACCCCTTCATCCATAATTTCCATGTGCGTACAAAAGTGTAGTATACCTGTTGTAGTTACATAAGTTTTTTTCTTTTCTCACCTCCTTCTTCATTATTGGAGTCAAACCAAAAAGATCCATCTCCATCGCTTTCTTCCAGGTTACATTCCTGTTCAAATTCTGAGCACAAAGGAGTTTTATAGAAAAAAAGATCATCAAAAATTTTAAGGATATCTTATGGTTCCTCATCAACCGTAGGATCGGCCATACATACCTTTACTACCTTGTTAGAGGTTTGACACAAAATTCCGTTCATATTAAACACTACCCTATCGTCATCTATTCCTAACGAAATTTCTCTTTCAAAAACTTTAGTCGGGCGTGTGAGGTAGCAAGGAAAGGTCTTCCTAATATAATGTGCTCTTTACGATTTATCATATTAATGAGGGTGAAAGCTAAAGACGAAACATAGTTTTCAAAGCAGACGATGTAATGAACTTTGAAAATTACCATTGTCGCAAAAAATACTTTCAAATTTGGAGCGATGTACGTAATATGACCGGAATTAGTAAGTTACCGGTCAAAAGTTTGAAAATTGGCGAAAATGGTCCACAATGGCTTGTTGACTTTCACGGTCATTCCTTAACCTTTTTCGTTAAAAAAGTTACAGAATGGTCCTTATGGTTATTGACTTTCATATTTAGTCCTTTTATACCTTTCACCGTTCTTCACGCTTTATCCATTTTGTCCAGCTTTTCTTACGTTTTATCGGTTTCATCCGTTTTCTTACCCCTTTTGGATTGTTGTCCTTTTTATCTATTTTCTTACATTTTGTCTATTTTAATTCTTTTTGCCAATTTTCATCCGTTTTTGTCCTTCTTTTACATTTTGTCCGTTTTTCTTACATTTTGTCCTTTTTCTTATGTTTTTGTACTATTTCAACATATTGAAAAAAAAATTCAAAAAAAACTTTAAAAAATTTGAAAAAAATTCAAAAAAAATTGAAATTTTTTCATAAATTTGAAAAAAAATTCCAAAAATTAAAAAAAATTATGAAAAAATTTGAAAAGAAAATTCCAAAAATTTTCTTGGTAAATATATTTTTTTCAAAAAAAAAGTCGAATTTTTTTCTAATTTTTTTTTTCAAAATTCTTTTTACTAAAATATTTTTTCGAAATTTGGACATATTGAAAAAAAAAAATTCGAAAATAATTTTTTTTCGAAATTTTTGAAACAAATCCGAAAAGTCACAAATACAAAATATTTCGAAAAAATTTGGAAAATATTTTTTTTTCATTTTTTTCGATATGTCCAAATTTTGAAAAACAATTTAGAAAAAAATCCAATTTCTTTTTTCTTGAAAAAAAATATTCTGAAAAGAAAATCTGGAATTATTTTTTCCAAATTTATTTTTCGAAATTTTTATTCCAATTTTTTTCAAAATTTTTTTGGATTTTTTTTTTAAATTTGCGATAAAATTTCAATTTTTTTTGGAATTTTTTTTTCAAAATTTTTTTTTTCAATATGTTGAAATAGTACAAAAACAAATAAAAGCGTAAGAAAAACAAACAAAATGTAAGAACAACGAACAAAAATGTAAAAAATGGACAAAAACGGATGAAAACGGGCAAAAACGAATAAAAATAGACAAAACGTAAGAAAAGTAGATAAAAACGGACAAAAACCTAAAAAAATGGTAAGAAAACTGGACAAAAGCGGATGAAAACCGATAAAACGTAAGAAAAACGGACAAAACGTAAGAAAAATGGACAAAAACGGATAAAAACGTAAGAGAACGGTGAAAAGTGTAAAACGGACTAAATCGAAAGTCAATAACCATAATGACCATTATCAACTTTTTAACCGAAAAAAGCTAAGGAATGACCTATGAAAGTCAACGAAGCCACATGGACCATTTCTCGCTAATTTTCAAACTTTGTGACTGTAACCTACTAGTTCCGGTCATATTACGACATCGCTCCAAATTTGAAAGTATTTTATGACAATGGTAATTTTCAAAGTTCATTGCGTACATCGTCTGTTTTGAAAAACTATGTTATGATCTTTATCTTTTACAAAATCGGTACGAAAAATGATTGTTGATCTTAACAAGCATGTTTTAAACTATCCTCACCGGAGTTGTCCATACATATCACCATTTTCACTATCAATTTAGTTTCTCCGAGACCGCCGCTTTAGGTTTTGAAAAAGCAAAATTGGCATAACATTGACAATAGATCCTAAACCGACTAATGCCATTCAATCACAATTACCGAAGGTGGAAGGAAGAGTGAAACTTTCCGAGCTAGACTCATTCTCTAGTAATTGGCGTGGTACAGCTTCTTGTGGCTTAGTGTCATCTTGCAAAAAAGAAACCCCACAAAGTTGATTTGAATTATGGAAACATTAATTTAAGTTTCTTAACTCTTGCTTTGCAGGACCCGACAGTCATCTTGCATTGTACCACTGGTGTTGAGCTATTTTCTCCCACAAAATTCTTCTTATGAATATCATCACTTAGCTTCCTATCATGGCTTCAAGGTTCTTAAGAAATTCATCATGACTCATAAGGCTTTTGTTTTGCTTTCTTGAAAGCTATTTAACCAAGCGCCTTGTTCATTATGCTTCTTGGTTGAGTCTTCCAAGTATTTGCCGATGGTATCCTAAAGTTTAGACCTTCTTTCCCATAAGACGTGTGGTTATCGAATTCGTCGTAGTACCCGGTGGTCCCACATGATACCCATTACTATTACCACCATATCCTTGGGAGGCCTACTAGATTCCCCTTTTTACCTCTTCAACTCCTTTAACTTCCTCTTTCAATAGATAATCTTTAGTAAGATGAGTCCCTTCATAAGTGTCGCATCCTACTTGAATAAGATACACGCTTTCTTGAGCTCATAACGAGATAATGATAAGGGACGTGGCGTCACTTCATCGCTTCTAGAGTCATGTCGAAGTGCATCATCGACACGGACATGGAACCCCATGACTAGTTATTATTTTGGCTCGGTGTCAAACTATCTTAGGTCAAATTAGAATGTCATAACCGACACGGATCATACTTTATCAAAGATTTAATCATGTTACAATATCAAAGTTTTTATATCATATAGTTCAAAATCAAATGTTTTATGATTCAAAATCAAAGTTCGGATAAGCAACGACTCAAACAAACAAAATGGGGTTCATAGCAAAGGCTTAGGAAATCCTAATATAAAAGCTAACGAAAAGAAAACGTTATAAGGAACCTTCTTCGAAAAGGTCGAATATCATCCCTTATTCCAAAGCAAATGATCGAAAAGCAATACTGAAGCAAAGGATTACTCCTTCTTCACGTAACCTATACACATTAACGGTCGTACATGTTATTTATGATTCCATAATCGTCGAAATGATCTTTTAATATTTGGTGTTTATACTCAATGTATTCATGATCTTAATACTTTAGGGTTTTATAATTAAATGAGACTTAAGTGTTTTATAAACAATATCGTAGATTAAGGTTCATTATGTCATTTATTAAAGTTTAGGGTTAAATGTGAAAATAGTTTAAACGTCATAACTCACACATGAAATAACAATTAATATACTTAGCTTCAAACCCTAATCGACTCTCATTATGTTCTAGGGTTTTCTCATTCTTTTAATATCATATCCACGTGCATTTACTTTATATGTTACGTCAATAAATGACTCATTACTCTTGTTATTTACTCAACACGTTCATGTCTTAATCATATATTACTCATATATATGTTATACGTCAACTTTTATATCCATGCACGTTTACACATTAAACTAGGGTTTAGGTTTCACATGATCTTACTTATTAGGGGATATCATCCCTGCTGCAGCAGCAGCCTGCTGCAAGGCTTTTTCGGCCAAAAAACTCCTCATTTTTGCTTCCATATTTTCACCCATCCATGCTTGCTTCGATATCCTTTCTCCATAATTGAATTGGGGGGTATACAAGATCATTTGTGGCAGAGGTATAATGGCTACAGTAGCAAAAAAAAGGCCAAAGAAGCCTTGCGGAAGTCATTGCTAGCGGCGAGGATGATTTCCCCTACTTATTAAACACACTTCCAAAACTCTTATATGGTTCGGTTCAAACCTAGGGTTTCAACTACAACACTTTACGCAAGCCCTAGCTCACCTAAGTACTTTACATATTCAAGTTATCATGTTTTTATACCTTGGCGAAACATACATGGTTCGGTTCTATATAGCTCGACTTAACCATGATCCGATTCAATAATACTTATTACGTAACAAGCTCTTTAATAATTATAAGGTTTAAATCATTATGGTTTGTCTTTGTTTGGTTCCCCTCGCCAAACACAAGACTCTAAACGAAACAAGTTACAATTGTTAATAAACATGTTATACCTTAGCTTGTTGAAAACAAAGTCTCGTGTAGGGTTCGGCCGAATGGAAGAAAAGAAAGAGAGAGCAACAAAACTAGGGTTTCAATTTCTTGTAAATGTATTATATTTATAGGTGGTATCATTTTAGTTTAGGGCTTTTGAGGAGGGTTTGGGTTTCGGCTTGTCAACAACATACCACTCCTTGGCAAGGATCTAAATCAAACAAATGGCGAGGTCCAAACTTTTAAGCCGTCGTACCAAAATCGATCACGCACACACATTAGTTAAGTTTTAATTACTACTTAAGTTTAGTTTAATTTCTTAAATGATTATAAACGTATTTTACGTATTTTATAATTTCGATTTCAAGGGTACTTTAGTCTTTAATCATGTTTTAGATTTTCGTGTTTTACAATATCTCTCCCAAACTCTCAATATTGTTGGTAATAACATCATGCTACCTCCTATTTATGCCATTTATGTGAATGGTTCGCTATGTCTTGGATAATTTCAAGGGCTCGAATAAGTCATCCTGTGGATCGGCCCCAAGAGTCAAGCATTTTCCTCGTGGAAATATTGAGACCCTTGTAGAAGATATTGACCACTTGTTGCTTGTTGAGGTCATGAGTCGGGCACTGTAAAGGAGATCATTGTATCTATCCCAAGCTTGGTACAATTTCTCGTCACCATCCCGCTTGAAGTTGTGAATCTCCTCGTTGTTTTGTCATCTTTGATGGAGGGAAATAATGTTGAATAAAAGCTTTTTGAGGAGATCTCATGTGTTGACCGACTGCGGGCAACCTATCAATCCACCTCTTCGCAACCCAATGACTATCATCGGGAACACTCGAGCATAACCGATCATGAGAAACACCGGTGTGTTAAAAGGTTCATGATGTACAAGACATTATCGACATGCTCGTGTGCATCTTTGGTCTTGCTTACGGAAAAAGGGTCTTTCCTCAACTCCCGCATACACCGGTTCCTTATCTCAATGCACATCTGCTCCAATGGCCGGCCTAACAACTCCCTACTTGCTCCTCTCGAGTCATGGTGAGGTACTCCTAGAGAGTAAGTGTGTCAATATCAATTTCACCCATAGTACTTGGCCCGATGAAATTGAAATAGTGAAATGATAAAAAAAATTACTAAAACTATAAAACTTAAATAAAATCCTAGAATAGCTCCCCGAAAGTGGAGCCAAAAGTTGATGCTGCATTTCAGACCATGTGTTACTATCATAACAACTCGTCTACCTATGGTCTACCTTATGCACTAACGGGCAGAGACCCCGGTCGTGTATAGTGTAGTAATCGGTAAAGTCGGGGTCGTCCCAAGAGCTATGTGTGTGGATTTATTCTAAGTTCTAATGTCACTAATTATAAAGGGGGTTTTGATTTGATTAATTATTTAAGTAATGAAATGAAATGAAATACGAATTTAAATTAAGATGAAAGATAATCAGTAGGGACAAATGTGCTCGCCTAGTTACTAGTCTTGTTATGCCTTAATCCGGTTTTCTTATTAATGCCTTCTAACACTTTAAATGGGGGTAAATGTCACTAGACAAAATTTGGTCAATTTGTGTAGTCTATAAGTCTAAGATTCCTATCCCACCGTAGTTACTCGATGGAGGTCTTGGGAAAACTAACCTTAGTCATTAAGTACCACTACAATCTAGACTTATTCTTAGTTCACGAAGCACTAAACCCGGCCTGGTCCGCTCTTAGGTTCCCTAACTTCTTAAGTACCTCCATATGGTTGGTGATCGTATGGTCAATTCACACGCAAGAAGATGGTAGTCCTACGGTCAATTCTTACCATTCCTCGCAACATACTATATTGGGTTCTATGGTCAATTCAAGCTAGCCTTATAGATACTACCATGCTTCACGAATAGGCAAACAAAGTATACACTAAAAGCGATAGTAAAGTAAGAAAACACGAATCAAAGCAATAACAATTTCATAACTAGGCTAACACATGAGGTGTTTAGCCACTCATATTAAACACTGCAGTAAATTCAATATAAATAATTGTAGTTGAAGACATTGAATAAATTACAAAAGTTTGATACAAAATTACTAAAAACTTATTGATAGTGATGCGAATTCTCCTTGGAAGATGGTCTAATGTCACGAAAATCGTCCTCCCGGAAGCCCTAAACGCCTCTGGTATTTTTGTGTTGAGAAGTTGTGTTTTGAATGCGAATTAGGGCTTGTATTTATAGACTCATCTAAGTTACAACATAACCGTAAGTAAAAAGTTACGCCGTAACTAGCGTATCCCAGGCGATCTTATCTTCAATAAATATCTTATGGAGTAACCTAGAGAATGGGTTACGACCCTAAAGTGCTCATAGTGAAAATCATCATTTATACGCCGTAACCTTGAAAGTGAGTTACGGCGTAACATTTGTGACCACTAGATTCTTCTAAGTCATTGGAAATCTACGACGTAACCAAATCGAGGATATATGCCGTAACCTTGAGCTGCGTTAACTTTGGTCTTCATGTGTTAATCATTGTTACGCGTAAGTTGAGAGTGGATCCTACACCGTAACTTACTCTTGGACAACATACTCTTGTATAACTTTGCTAGTTTCCTTCCAAATCCGCATCTCTTTGTTTCTATGCTCATTTATGCCTTGAAAATGAAATATAAGGAAATAAGAGCATATATCCATATAAAACAATAAAAATGATAAGCATATTAGGGAGAAATTGACACTAAAATATCAGGACTATTTGATATTATCACTAAGTCTCTCTGTACTTGGCTTGTTATGAATCTATCTATTTAATGATATGATTGTTACATTTATCTAGCTTTGTTTCGCCTAATTTATAATAATATCGGATAATTTTTTTTTTGAAAAGCTTTGAAACAACGAAAAAATAACCAAATATAAGATGTTAAAACACCACAAATAACCTTTCAAATATTGAATCAGTTTTAGCTATTATTTAAGTGCGACTACATTTAATCGAAAGTTATTTATGATTATTTAACTAATGTTTTACGTTTAAATTTTTTACTTTTATTATATTGATATGCTAAAATTAGCTTAATTCTTTAAATTGTACAAATTTACGCTAAGATTTTAAACGAGATTGGTATAAACAAAAATAAACAAATATGTAAGTGGCTATAGATGAAATAAATAGCGACCATAAAAAAAAAAGTTTAATAGTTAGACGAACAATAATTCCATGTAAGGTTTTTTTTTTTTTTTTTTTTTTTTTTTTTTTGGATATTACCAAAATTACATAATTCCAAATAAGTTAGTTACATACTACCAAAATGATAAATACCCCACCACGTGTGCTTTGATGATAGAAAATTACTAGTTTTTATGAGGTTATACAACTCGCAGTCTTAAAAAAAACAGTACGATGCAGAAATAAAGATCCATAATTGTTATGTTAAATGAGAATGTTAACTATGCTTAAAAGGAGGTGATATGCACATCATCAAAAGTGATGCACACACCATATAATCACACTAGTGACGCACATAGTACAACATCAAATATGACCTCCGTATGTATCACTAAAAATTGTTAGACGTATAATTTATTTATACGGAATAACTGTGCACAACACCAAATATGACCTCCGTATGTATCACTAAAAAATTTATCAAACCCGTATTAATACAAAATAATTTTTTTTATCAAAACCCCATGCGTACACAGTTATTATAACTAGTTAAAGGAAAAGAGATATTAAGAGTTTGTTCACTTGTTGCGAAAATAAATTAATAAACAATAAAATGTTTGGTAGGAAGGAATGAGAATCAAAGAAAGGGAATGGAGCACTTTCCTTTGTTTGTTGGCACATGAGAATGGAAGCGTGGAATTAATTCAATGGCTCTTTTACACGGAGGTTAATTCCAAAGGAGAATGAGAGACTCCAATTAAGAGAAACATGAAAGACATGAGGTATAAACCAAAGGGACATGTGCATAGCACATGCCATCACAAATTATAAAAACTTTTTAAAACCTAGCCCAATTTTCTCTCAACTACTCATCATCATCATAGATGAATCGAGTTCTTCATATAGCAGATTCGTCCCTAATTTTAGACATCAAGTTTACTCCATTTTATAGTTATTTACTAAATCTTAAATTGAATTTCTTCTTTGTTATTAGACCTAGTATATTTTATTAAATTTGGGCTTTTTTTTTTTTTTTTTTTTTTTTTTTTTTTATAATTTTATTCTGTGAGTTTGATATTCTTGATTGATCTCTGTTCGAATATGGGTCCAAGCATCTACATGTATAGTAAATAAAGTTTCTACCAACAATTTGTTTCACAAAATAGCAAATGTGAAATTGATAATTCATTTGACAATCAAGTTCCTCTTGGTTGCTATTTTTTGTAGATATGTACTTTTCAAGAAGTAACAATACAACAACATTTCACGTTAATCAAATCAAACACATGTTCTTTTGACGTATTTTAACAATTACTAAATATTTATCATCACTATATGATAGAAAAACAAGAGAAAATAAATGTTATTTTGTGCAGCTCCATTCTGGTTGACACAACCAAACACAAGAATTAGTTTTTGCATATTTTGTCAATTATATTCTCTTTCGTAACAAACAAAAGAATGAATTTAATGTTTCCAAGTCCTTTCCTTTTTTCACATTTCCATTCTTGAATTCAATTGCACTATTTATGATTCTCTCATACCAAACATCCCCTAATAGCTTACATAATGTTATGAAGAGAAAATAAGCTCTTTGTTAATAAAAGTGTAGAACAACTTCTTGGATAATCGTTGAAGAACATTCATGTTTCTTGTTGTCTGTTTGTTGTGTACTTGTAACGCAAAGCAATGCAGACCAACTGTCGTAAAACTTGAGAAGTCCATGTGAATGCGTCAACATTTGAATATGTAAAATCAAAAATTAAATATGTAAGTTGTTGCTGATATGAATATAGAAGAAGAGGAGAGTCATTTTACATATAAAACTTTTTTCACATATTAAGAAAATTATTTTCACCCTCAATCTAAAAAGAAATAAATAGTTGAGATTAAAAGTATTTATTATTTCATATATTTTTATAATTTAAATATCTCTTAAACCGTTAATTGTTAAACGAAAATAATTACACAATCGCGACGAACATTTAATTATCTTTTTATAAGCGGGCACTTTGATAACTTTCGAAAAAAGAAAAAAATCATTTTTTTCACATTTTTCGTCTTTTTTTTGTTTTTTTTTTCGAATCTGAGATTTGCATTAAAATCAAATGTGATTAAAGACTAATTGGAATATCACGCATGTGATATTAGTGTTAATATCACATGTGATCAATGTTATAAATAGCGCGAGGGCGTGGCGTGGCGGCATATCACATGTGAAATTAGTGTTAAATCACATATGATATACATATCATATGTATATATCGAACAAAACATAATATCACCAAGCCTCACGCCATGGTGTCTTTATTCAAATCATTTATTTTAAATCACATATGATATACATATCATATGTAATTGAACACTAATATCACATGTGATATTCAAATCTTCGTGTGATTTTTAATGCAAATTTCAGTAACGAAAAAATGAAAAAAATGTAAAAAAAGGTAAAAATCACGACCATGTTTTCTTCTTAATTTAGTGTGCCAAACTTTTTTTTGATTGCAATGTAAGAACATCAACGGGTTTCCAAGTCATTTATCCTGTTAGATAATATTTCGGCGACCTTTTCAAGCGACCATGCTTTTCAATGACCCACCACCACCACAACCCAGCACACCACCGTCATCTATCATCGCCACCATCACAAACCACCACCACCACCTTCATTTATGACCAACCACAGCCGGCTATGGTGGTGGTTATGTGGTGGTAGCGGCAACCGTTGGTGGGTGTGATGGTGGTGGTGGTTTTGGTGGATTGTTTTGATAGATGAAGATGGTGGTGGTTGTGGTGTGCACATCATTAAATGAGAAAGAATGTGGTGTGCACATCAACTTTGGTGGTGTGCGTATCACCTCCCATGCTTAAAATATGATGTCATGAAAATCATCTTTCATCTCCGTATGTATCACTAAAAATTGTTAGACGTATAATTTATTTAAGCGCTCTTGATATTTATAGGCTTATCTGACTTTATGATTTGGGTTTTAGAATAATTCTTAAATGACTATGTATTGTAATGTTGAGTTAATGAATTGTCAAACAAAAATGACAATTATATTATGGTAACCGGAGCAAAAGATTCTCTCCTACAAAATCTCTAAACAAACACAATTCTTTTCCCCTACCACTCCCTCTGTAACCCTATTATTATTAGCCAAAATGGTTATAGCACATTTAATAAGTGCTAATAAAACTCATCATATATAAATAATTCCCATAATGTCCTTACTTCCTATTGGTCCTCTCATCAGATTGCAAACCAATAAAGTATGCTCTAGCCCCGTGGCTTAGTCAAACTTCCGAACCAACAGGCCCAACAGACGTTTATTACACCACAGGTAGCTTTTCAACAGGCCCCACAGGTTGATCAGTCTATTATTCTCGTTCCGGCTCCCGCACTGTTTCGTGCTCAAAAGACGTTACTTCTTAGTGCCTTAAACACCATGACATTACAGGATCCAACATGGAATATGGACACGGGTGGATCTTCTCATCTCAATTCACGTTCGAGTAATCTAAGTATTATTTTGATAAATGCTTATATCCATCTATTTGTGTTGGTGATGATAAATCTATATCTATAATTCATACTGGTCATAGCATCCTTCCTATGCTTAATCGCCATTTATACTTACATAATGTCCTTGTCACCTCTAATATAATCAAATTCTCATTTCAGTTCGTCAATTTACTAGAGATAATAATTGTGCGGTTGAATTTGATGCATTTGGTTATTCGCAAGGATTTCTTGACCATCATATCCTCCTCGGATGTGATAATTCAAAAGATCTCTACCCAAGGACCACACCTTCTCATATTCCTCATGCTTTGCTTTCTATTAGTCCTTCCTACATGGCATCAACGCCTCGAGCATCCTGGGGAAGAAGTGTTACGTTCTCTTGTTTCTCGTAATTTTATTTCTTGTAACAAAGAGAAGTCTCCTCATATTTGTCACGCTTGCCATCTTGGCAAATATGCGAGACTTCCGTTTTCTAGTTCAGATTTCGTTGTTACTTGTCGTTTTGAGATTGTTCACTCGGATATTTGGATTTCTCCCATTGTTCTGGTGGTTTTAAATACTATGTGTTATTTCTTGATCATTATTCTCATTATTTGTGGATTTATCCTTTACGTACTAAATTCGAAGTTTTTCAAAAATTTATACATTTTCGTTCCTTATGTTAATAATCAGTTTAAGTGTGATATTGCGGCTTTTCAGTGTGACCATGCTGGTGAGTTTGACAACATCAATCTCCTTAACCTATTTGCTCAAAAAGGCATTCAAGTTCGTTTTTCTTGCCCAAAAACCTCACAACAAAATGAAAAATCAAAGCGAATGATCCGCACCATTAATAATGTCATTCGCACCCTTTTATCCCATTACATATGGTTGGTTGCTACCTACTCAATCTCCTACCCTCATCCGGCATTCAAATTGAAATACCATGCACTAAACTATTTAACAAACAACCGGATTACTCACGATTGTGTATCTTCGATTATCTTTGTTACCCACACTATAATTCCCCTCATAACATGCACCTCGCGCCACCCCTTGTACTTTCCTCGAATACCCTGCCTATTATCATTGGTATCGATGCCTTGACCTCTCCACTAACAAAATCATCCTTTCTCATTATGTAACCTTTGATGAACTTCAATTTTCGTATGGTTCTATCACTCCATTACAATCTACGTGTTACACTTTTTTCGACCCTAATCCATCTTCAATACTTCAACATGTCATTCATACTACATCCCAACATCCTACGACATCACCTACACCTATTACCCCTACGGTCCAATCTAGCCCAACACTAAGCCCAACGTATAGTCCCACAACACCCTCAGCCCAACCAAGCACTTCACCCCACCACACCACATCACAGTCCACTACACAATACACGACCCAACCTAATTTGGCACATACGACCCCTACTTCAAAGAACTATACCCACGATACCTAATCCTCGCCACCGAACTCATCCTATGGTCACATCGTGCCCAAGTTGGCACCGTTAAGCCCAATCCTCATTTTCATGGTCATACTTCTCATATTTCTCCTATTTCTAAGTCTCCGTGCATGCGTTATTAGATCCTAACTATCGAGATGCTATGTATGATGAATATCATGCTTTAATTAAAAATAGTGTTTGGGTTCTAGTTCAAACCACCAAACGTTAATGTAGTTTGGTCTATGTGGTTTGTTTTGGCATAAATATCGTGCTGATGGTTCATTAAGCAGGTACAAGGCCTGCCTTGTGGTTAACGGGCGTAGTCAGCAGATTGGTATTGATTGTGATGATACTTTTATCCAATGATTGTACAATAATTCGTACGACCATGCCTTCTATGGTGATCGAAGGGTATGAGGGGTGATATGCTTGCGCCAAACTTTTAGCCAATCTGCAATAATAAATAATAGACACTTCGTTAAGTGATTGCGCAGGGGTTGGACCCTGCGAACTACCTCCGCGCGAGAGTAAGTATGTGATATGTGTTGTAAATCTTGTAATATGGAGTATGTGAAATCTCGTGTTGAGTGAACATACCATTGAAATGACTCGTTAACCTATTTATAGATGAGGAAATAAGCTTGGAGAGTGTTAGCACACGCTTCGGAGATCATGGGGCGTCCCATGATTTGTGGTAACCGCTAGAGCTTCATCCCCACTCTCTCTGTCTTGGCGGGAAGCTAAGGAGATAGTGGGAATGTGGGAAGACCAAGTCAAGGTTCTCCTTTGTCTTGGTGCCTTCAATAGAAGACTCAGCGGGCATAGGCCTTCGTGGCGAATTCCCAACCGGTAACCATATCAATGATGAAGGATTTTACGCCACCAATGACTTATGAAGAAAGATTTGGGTCTTCGTAATGCAAATTCGATCGAGGTCGAAGGGTGTCCTTCGACCTGATCGGAGGGTACGTCATCAAGCCCCCCAGTCGAAAGTGATATGTACGAACAAGAAATATTGCTTACGACTCAAAAACAGATACGAAACCTCCCCTCCGTCACAAAAATGAACGAAGATGAAAAGTCTAGCAACTATTGACCCGTAATTAATGCATGTACTTATCCTAACCACCCTTTCCTCGGTAAAAGCAAAACGTCTCTTCAAAATTTAAAAAGGATTTGAAATCCGGAGGTTAGGGGATAACTTACGACACGCGTAGGGCCGAGATTTAACATGTGTGAGGGTATTTAAAGTCAAAAACAGTAAAACCCTAACACAATTTTATCACACGCCCAAATTTTCACCTACTAAATCTCCTTCCGAGCAAGCTTTCGAGCAAACAGGTAAAGTATTCCTTCGTATCTGCTACGTTTTCAATACTTTTTTGTCGATTTAGAAGGATCATGTCTACCAATAAAAAATTTGTAATCAAACAACAAGGTTGCACCTTGACTAGGGAGGAGCTTAAAGCGTTCCTCACTGATTATCCGATTCCCAAAGAATACAAAATCATGTTACCTAGCAGAAATCAAGGTATTTTTGATGCCCCAGAGAACTATGTAGGCTTATACACCCATGCATTCACCACCTCTAACCTTAGGATACCCTTGCACCCTTTGATTTTAGAACTCCTTCAAGATACGGCACACATATCTAGGTTTAACCCTTTTGGCCTAGCTAAGCTCACGACATACATTGTAATGTGTAAAGCTTATGGGTATGAACCGTCATTGACTGTGTCTTAGAGGGTTTTGAACTTGTACCCTGGAGGAGATTGGTTGACATTGGCAAAAAGGGGTGAAAGGGATGTGCCCATTCTCATAGATAGGCCTTTTACGAACATCAGGAATTGGAAAGGAAAGTTCTTTTATATCCAAAATACTATTGTTCCTCCAACTTTCCCTGCGTTGCTAAACCTAGAATTTCAATATGATGAAAAGAGGTTTAATGATCCCTTGCCCTATACTGTGAGGAGGAATCCTTTGTATCAGCGTTTGGCTCGTCATCCAGCTGATTGTCAAACATTCCCTGAGCCAATTCTTTTCATGGCTGGTCTTGCTGAAAGCTGGGAGGGATCTCCATTGGTTCCTGAGATTATTTGTGATGGAGAAAGTATGTAAATTTTTAATTAAAATAAGAGATAGGAACTTATCTTTATGATATTCATCTTTTTTCTCCTTTTTTGCAGAGATGTCGTTCAGGAATTTTGTTGTTGTTGGTGGTGCAAAGGAAGTAAGCTTCATCCCGAAGGATCCCCAAGAGGTTAGTTATGGTGTGGGCTCTCCTTCAGTGTCTGTGAACAACAATGATGTTGATGCTCAGCCCATCGAACCTGGGTCCTCTGCTCCTCCTTCAAAAGAGCCAATAGATGTTGAAGACCAACTAGTGGAGAATGTTGCAGACTCTGATGAACCTGTCTCAGAAGGACAGTTGGCCATCGTAGTACCCTCCGTCATTGGTGAGAGAGTCCGAAGCAGGAAAGGTACAAGTTCTAAGGCTGCTAAATCTGCATTGAAGAGGAAGCTTATCCTGCCCACTCCTCCCTCTCGAACTACCCGGAAGAGTGCCTGTAAGGTTGTGGTGTTTTCACCATCGAAGGGCCCAAATCACGGATGATATCCATGGTAAGGTTTCTTTCCTGTTACAAAGGATTAGATGCAAGTAATAATATATTAACAAGTTTATTTATGCTGCAGGACTCCCTAATACGAAGGAGCTTCCGTCCCCCTAGCCTGTCATTTGCTTGTGGAGCGTGTGACCCCATCCAGTTGGAAGGGGGTGATGGACAACATGTCCATGGAAAGGCTATGTGATCTTCATGAAAAGAGCTATGTCAGACAGTGTATGCTGGATAATCAGCTCAACACCAGGACAAGGGAGCTGCTCCGTGTTGTCACCAAAGCTAGAGAAGAGATGGATGTCATGCTTGCCAGGGAGAAGGCCATGGACAAGAAGTATGCAGACCTGCAGAGAAAGTGTGAAGAAGCAATGGAGGACTTCGTCAAGAACCCCTTGGTGCAAGATCTCAGAGCTGATGTGGAAAAGCTCAAAGATCAACTAGCTGCAAGCCAAGCTGAATGCAGCAAGCTATCTCTCGAAGGCGAGAAGGTCATAGGCTACAAAGAGCAAATACCGTTCTTACATCCAAGTGTGGAGGCCTTGAAGAAGAGAGGCTAAGTCGGTTGACCGGAGATCAAGCTCGTGAAAAGGTAGATGGGTTAAACCTTCGGTTGAAGATACTCGAAGGATAGGGTGGATTTGGTAACCAAGGTCATCCCCACATCGCCATGGAACTATACCATAGTGATGATGTGGGGATTGTGATTGGGAATCGGTGAATGCACCACATTTCATGGCAAGTATACTACTTTGGAGGAGATAGTGAGACAGAAAACCAAAGAAGCCGGAAAATGTTCCGTGGCAACTCATGAGCAGGAGTATGATGATGCAGAAATGCCTTAACTACTTGAGTTCTTCTTCCTGTCAAGCGACGAAGGACCCGAGGCCTCCATTGAGGACCCATAGCCAAGAAGCCCGTGAAAGTCCACTTGCCTCCTCTTTGAAGAAAACACCATCTCCCAAGGTTCCATCCCCAGGTTCTGCTGATCCGACCCATTCCAAAGTTTGATGAAGGCTACCATGTGGTAGTAATTTGATCCCTCAGGGTGGTATGTACCCTATTTTCAAACAATTTGTCTGTTTCTCTTTCCAGGCTATATGCCTGATGAAATAATTAACATTTAGATGTGTGTGGTAAAGGCTTCGGCCTAAGACAATGTTTTGTTTGGTTGATCATTAAGGCTACGGCCTGTTTGGACTAGTTAAACTAGTCATGAATATCTACATCAAGGCCACTAGGGCCTGTATTTTGCTATGTGTGATTCTTCTCTTTACGTTTTACTTGCGCGTAAAATTTTTTACAACCTAAGGCGTATGGTAGATGCATAGCCTCATTGTGTGTAATTACTTCACCAAGAATATAGCAATCGTATAATTTGACTGCGGAAAGAGGGTTGCAACCCACTCCATCTTAATCCTTTGGGCAGCGAAAGGCTTAAAATACCTTAAGGCCATATAGGAAAGTTAATGTGAAGTTGAGATGGATTTTATGCATATGAGCAAGATGTATTGCTAGTCTTTGTACATCCCTTCGACATTGAAACTTATAAAAGCGACTTGGTGGATAAATCTTTGTTGTATTGAACGAAACAAGAGATTTGAGGGAAATGTGTTATATCATTAAGTGGGTAGGGAGGATTACATCATTTTAAGAAATGAATACTAGACGCCTACCATTAATGCTTCTTTCCCCAAGTGAGAAGAATGCAAATACATTGATTGAAAGCAAATTAAAAAATGTCCTTGGACATTGTAAGTTTCATACGTAGAACTTACGAAGGGTAGTGCCATTCCAAGTTCTATCAATAGCGTCTCCGTCGAGGGTTTCCAGCTTGTAGGCTCCGTTGCCATATGCTTCCTTAACAACGTAGGGTCCTTCCCATGTAGGCCCTAGTTTACCCTGGTACTCAGCTTTACTTGCACTGTTGAGTCGGAGGACGTATTCTCCTGGTTTGAAGGTCGAAGGCCGAACCCTGACTGTTGTAGTACTTTTTAATCTTTTGTTTATGGATAGTCTCCCTAATTGAGGCTATTTCCCTTCGTTCTTCGAGTAGGTCTACGTTGCTACGGAGTCTTTCTTCATTGTCTTCGCTCAAGTTCATGACCCTTCTCGCTTCGACACTTACTTAGAAGGATGACAACTTCCGTGCCATATGTCAAGCAAAAAGGTGTCTCCCCATGACTTGACTTTATGTGCCTTCTGTGAGCCCAGAGTACTTGAGGTAGCTCATCTACCCAACCCTGGTGCCTGTATCCCAACCTTAGTTCTATGCCTTGGATGATGTCCCTGTTGGTAACTTCCACTTGCCCGTTACCTTGAGGATGGTAGACGGATGTGAAAGATTGTTTTATGTTCAGCCCTCTACAAAACACTGGAAATACCCCTGCGGAAAATTGCTTCCCATTATCTGAGATGATGATGTGGGGTACTCCAAACCGGCAGATAATGTGTTCCCACACAAACTTTTCCATGTGCCTTCCTGTGATGGATGACAAAGGCTTAGCTTCCACCCATTTCGTGAAGTAATCGATGGCTACGACCAAGAACTTTACTCCTCCTGGAGAAATTGGTAGAGGGCCTACTGTCACACCCTCGCCGGAGGCGGAAACACGAGGTGTAACGGAAAGGAACATAAGCACAAGATAATAGAACATACCAACGTTAAGATTAAAAAGAAATAATACACCATTACAATACTAGTTTAGCCGACATCGGCAAATATATTACAAAGTTTAAATTCCAAAATATTATGTTTTAAACATAATGATTTATATTGACAAGTGAAAACTTCATTATGCAAGACCTGGTAGAAAAAGCTTACTAACGATCACCTGAAATGCATGAGAAAAACGGGTCAACTATGAAAATAGTTGGTGAGTAAACATGTTTAGCAAAATAGGAAAACTCGTAGAAATATTCAAAGCTTTCGGTCAACGAAAATAGTCCACAAAGCAAAGGCATTGTAAATCCACTCGGTTCAAGTTCCGCCCATACAAAACTTGCAACCTGTATTTCACAACCCATTGCACAAAATATAGCGTATGAAGTAGTCAAGTATAAGCGGTCATAATAGTTCACAATATAGTACCACGAATATAATAATTCAGGGATGCTACCGATGAAACCAAATTAAGCTGGGTGCCACTACCCAAAGTTATGCTGGGTGCCTCTTCCCAAAGATATAATGGGTGCCTCTTCCCAAAGATATACTGGGTGCCTCTTCCCAAAGATATACTCCACACACGGGAGACATTATAGTGATGCTCCAAACATAGGAGACTTTATAGTGATGCTCCGAACATGGGAGACTTTAGGTCACGGCCATAACATGCACGGTTCAATAAGTTCAAGTAAGGCATTCTTTCATAATTAAGTTCAAGGATTTGATTCAAGTTCACAAGTTCTAGTCAAACTAATTAATGAAAGTAGTAAACAATTTAGCTCAAGAACGGTTCATGCATTTCGCCCCAAAATATAGTAAAACGGTAAAAAGGGGGGTGTGATTACTCACCTATTGCAATGGTTATGATGACAAAAGTGGATACACTGAAATGTAGCGTGAATCTCGAAACTGACCTATTATGAATGATATGATATGTAATAAGTCATGATGAAATGTTATGCATGCAATTCGTATGTTATTTATACCACTTGCGAGTTTTGAAAATAATACTCTTTTGACGTCTTGACCATTCTTAAATTACTTTACAAGTATTTACGTCAAAATGTCATCCTACAATAGTTTCTTAATGATTTATTGTGAAATTATAACTTTTAAGTAAAAAATAATGTCGTTGGAAATTTCATGAAAGTGACAAAATGGCCTCGAAAAGCTAGTCGTAAAATGGTGCACGTCGAACGTTAGGAAACGAACTCAACGGTTTTGGAAAGCTTGTATCAAAATCTCGAAGTTTTGTCATTTAAGTTTTTATCCTAGAGGTCTCGTTCATAAAGATAATAGAGGTTATATATGGTGATTTTGTCCAAAATGTGGTTTAAAAAGTGAGTTTCGGCAAAGTTTAAGCAACCGTAAATAATTTATTACGACCCCGCTATACAAACGGTTGATCGTTTTGAAAAATATGCTTGGTGATCTCGATTTTATTAGAAGACATCTCGTTACGAAAAGTCCCACATCAACGTTAAAAATAGCCTTCAATATGGTCGTTTTGTTTACCGTAACACTTGACAAATAAAAATAATATAGTTTTCTAAAATTAAAGTTACGGCAATTTTGTAAAACGTGTATATTTTAGTCGTTACAAATCCGTTTTCTACGTATTATCGTCCTTAGCCGTATCAAAGTATACTAATATATTTTGATAAGTCGAAATAATTTATAAAGCTTACGACTCGTTTTGACTCGTACAAAACAAAAAGCAGTTCTTTGAAATTTCGAAAATATATATTTCGTCGTCAAACTTGAAAAATTCATAACTTCTTCGTTATAACTCCGTTTAATCCGTTCAAGCGGCCACGGATTCGTTTTAAAGTATATTTTCTAAATATCTAGGCCAAAAATTCGTGTCTACTGTCGGATTTTCAGAAATTCAAAACAAGATCGAGACCACTTTATATACTTGTCGAAAATAGTTTTTCTCGTACTAAACCTATTCCAATCCCTTCAAAACAACTCCAAAGCTATTCTAATCCTACCATACACCTTCTTAGGGTGTCATGGGTTCCTAAACATCATCAAGACCAATTTATAACAAGGGATAAATTATAGGATGACTTATATATATATAACTCTAAAAACAATGTAAAAATGGTATAAATATCCATAAGTCTTGCATACTTTGCTCAAAAATGATGAAATAAACATGAAATGAATATGTAAGATGAAAAATAAACATGAGATGCTTACTAGTGATATGATGAGGTGACTAGAACAAAGGATTAAACCTAAACACCCTAGGTTTTTATTTCAAAACCTTGATTAAGAGTGTAACTAGATTGTTTAGAACTTGATTTGGAAAATTTTGTGAATCTCTTCTTGATCTTCAATAAGGGCCGGTTTTAGAGAGAAGGAAAAGGAAGAGAGAAAAGCTTGACTATCCTTGAATTATTGTTGGTGAATGAAGTGAAAGTATGTTGAGTATGAATCTATACAAGTAAGAAAAATTTCTTCACCAACTAATTAATACATTCACCCTCCCCCCCTTGGCCGGTTTTGGGGGGGATGTGTCTCTCAAATATGATTTTTTTTTTTCATTTATAATGTATGTATAAATATGTAAGTAGTTGTAGGTAAAATAATATAAGTTAAGGTAACTTGTAAATTGTATATACATTAGTGTATTTAAGGTAGTTTTAGCTAAAAGTAAATTTTAATGGATCAAAGTAAAGTATATTGAGATCATATAAATTGTAAAAATACCTTTCTTGTAAAATCTGAGTGATATAATAATTATCGTGTAGTTTTTAAGAAAAGCGTCGTAATAATATAAATTTAACGATTTATATACAAAATAAATTTAAAACACTAGGTAAACTTAAAATATAGTTTTTATAAACTAATGTAAGTATAAAAATATATCGGGATCATTTTTGGAAGTAGCGGATTAAGTGTTCAAAATAATAACTTACGCGATAACGTTTATTTAATATAAAATTTACGCGTTTAATGTGAAATGCAAAAATCATGAATGAACTAACATGATGCATATTTAATTTAAGAAATGACCGGAAATTGAGAATTGTGACACCTACGATGTCTATCCCCCATTGGCTGAAAGGCCATGCGGATGTCACAGATGTCATATCTTGTTTTGTTAGCCTTGGCACTCTTGAGTGAACTTGACAGGCTTCACACTTGTGGATGATTTCTACTGCATCCCTGTGCATCGAAGGCCAATAATATCCAATCCTCATGATCTTAGAAACAACGGAGCGGGGTCCTGCGTGTAGCCCGCATGATCCTTCGTGCACTTCTTGAATGATGTTGGCGGCTTGCCTAGGTCCTACACAACAAAGCCATGGAGACAAGAAAGACCTTCGGTATATATAGTTCCCTATGATTCTGTACTGCGGTGCTTTGATGCGGACCTTTCGAGCTAGTTTTGATCCTCCGACGAGATACCACTTATTAGATACTCTAATGAGTCATCCAATTTGAATCTTCCTCGATATTCGTCGACACCTCCGCCGGACGATGGACCTATCTGCCAACACTTTGACCAGAACCTCCTTAGTTAAATGAGCAAATGCCATTGATGGATCTAGGACACTCTCCTTGTGTCAATGATATTTTGTATAATATTATCAAGCAAGCGGAATTTACTTAAGTTATACTTAGAAGACGAATTATATGATGTAATGAGAATGAACACAAGTTAACACAAAACTCAAGCTCCAATATTATTAATGAAATAATACGAGTGATCTAGACTTATCACTAGGGTTACACCTTAAAGCTTTCGTAGGTAATCTTGTAATGTAATACGTACCTAAGACTATGACCTAGGATCTCCTTTTATACAACAAGGAGTCCTTTACAAGATAAGAATAAAGTTAACATAATAGAATATACACACAATCTATTCTATACTTATCTAGACGCGTTTAACCTTATCATAAAGCGATAGCGGTGGTAATAAAGAACTTGCGGTGGGAATCGTTTCCCCGCTAGTGTTAAACCAAGCAGTGTAAACCACAACTATCCGTGGTAACGGATTATTCCCAACAATCCTCCCCTAAACTTATGATTTCTCTGCAAATCAATAAGTTTCTTCAATATGCATTAACTTCAAGGATTTGGGGAATTCAATCAAACACTTCACTTCTTTTCTCTTAGCTTTTGTATAGCTCTTGAACATTGATCTTGAATCCTTTGTAATAATGCTCTGGCCTTCTCATTATCTTCATTGACTCTTATGTGTAAGCTTAACATTATTGTAAGAGCTCCGACTCTAAGTGGATATTCTTTCTTAACAAGCATGAAAAGTCTTCTCCATTAGTTTGTAGAGACATGATGAACTTCACATGAATCATAATAAAGCCATTTTGTACCAAGACATGTGAATAAGGTTTTCCGATAGTCATCATCGACATTTGGTTCAAAAGCCTTCTAAGATTTACCCATAATCGCATCTCCTTTTTATCTTTGAGATCTTGACCATTAAAGCTTTCTTGAACTAATTTCCATAGTGTATTAAGTTCATATCATCAAAAACTTTAATGAGATCTTCAAATGTAATGAATGATGAAGTTTCTCCTCCCAGCCTTGTAATCTTCCATGTTGAAGCAAAATTGCTAGCGGTGTAAACTTCCCAATCAATGATAGGATGTCGAATTTGCGGTGGTTACGGATAAAAATCTTTGTCTTCAATCACAATCATTTCGATCATTTGTTCTTTAGTGAACTTCTCGGTAGGACTTTCCTTCTCGATGACTTTGTATGATCTTCATCAACCTTAGTCTTCTTAATAGTTTGAGAATCAACGACTTTGGCCTTTCTCTTCAATCTAGGAAATATTCTTTCTTCTTCTTCGAACCCATTGGAATAAAATATTTATCTTGTTTCACGCTTACGTAGTAAGCCCTTTCAACTTGATCATCGGACATTCCTTTAAATTGATGCCTTTTCCGGTTACCAACATGACAACAATAAGTCTTCATATATGCAAGTATTTGTGCCTTGGTTGGTTGTCTTTGTTTCTTCCGATTCTTCTTGACTAAACCGATTACATTATCAAGTGCTTGATTGTTCTTCATTATGATAAAATCCTTCAACTCGAAATGTTCTTTGTTCCTCGATTAAGGATGCATTAGCAACTAGGTCAATTGCCTTTTCTTGATTTCAAAATTGTTAGCAATCAAGAATTGAATATCTTATTCAAGAGGAACATAACTAAACTACGGAGCTTTTTCTTTCATTATTGTAGGTTGAGCAGTGGAAATTGAATCGGTATCTTCCATTATGTCCAATCTTTTAGCTTCCAAAAGCTTGCAACTTCTAGTTCTTGCAATCTTTTCTTTTCAAAGAACTTTCTCGACAATTTGATCTTACTCGCTATCTTCTCGCAAATTCTCTATCAAGATCAATCGACCTTTTCTTTTCTTTGAAGTTTTACCTTCGGTTCTTTGTACATCTTCCATAACTCTTTACCTTTGTCTGTCTTCAATTTATCAAATTCTTCACTTGCGAAGGCAAAAGTTGGCTCGCAATGGAAATAAAATCGCTTGTAAAATCGGTTGTAGTTTGAAAATGTCTTGATCTTCAAGTTGCTCTCCATGAGTTTCGCTTCTTTTGCTCCTTTACTTGAATCTCCTTCATCTTCAAATAAATTTTCCTCCCTCGTCGAACTGTTTTCCTCCCTGTTTGGAGGAATTTCCCAAATCTTGATCACCGAATCACCATTAGAAGGTGAGGATGAAGATGAAATCACCATCTTCTGCGATCTGCACGTGCTTTTCAACCTCTGCATCTCTTCCTTTAAGGTCCGAATCTCTGTCTTTAATAATTGAACATCCTTGGCATGGTTCTTCTTAACAAGAGCAAGTCTTTTGTAGAAACTCAACCCGCTTTGCTAATTTGGTACACAAAACCATCAATTCCATTTGGTTGCCAACGCCCTAAGCACTTCCAACTGTGTTACTGTTGGGAGAGGTGAATCATGGGGCAAAGGTCCGATTCCTCCATAGTAGGACTAGGTGGAAGTCTAGAACCACCAACGCTTGTTCTTAGACCAAAAGGTTCAGAAACTTGTTGTGTTGTCATGAGAGGAGTTGACTGTTTTGACCTTCTCTCATAGGTTCTTGAAACTGGTGGTGTATAATCAATGTTAGGAACATTAATTATGGGTGTGTTTTGTTCAGTGGATATTTTAGCAAGCATTTGGGGTAGGAGAGGTGTAAAAATCATATTGCCATCTTTATTCAAATTTTGAAAAACTTTAGGCTTTAGGCAACTGATTTGATAAGCGATGAGTGTGAGGTTGCGGTTGAAATTCATTAAGCCACGACTTACACAAACCTTGGATACATTAAAATTTGGTTTTACTTTGTACATTGCCTTTCATACTTGTAAAAATATAATTTGACCAATTGAAAATCCTATCAGTAACAAGACAAACCAAAGGATAAGCCATGGTTGAACTAAATTGCTCATAAGATGTTTTCTTAGAACTAAGGCAATGTAACAAAGTATGAATCAAAAATCTCCATTGGGGACAAAAACCACTCTTTTTGAAAGTAGCCTTTTTGTCAGTGGTATCATACCCCATGGATGATAAAGTATCATGAATTTCAGACATAGGTAATGTGATGAGACCATTGAGATCATCCAAGTAAAGTACTCTCCTCAAGGATGCCTCGAGAACGTCAATGGTTACCCCATCTCTGATGGCTCGAGGCATCCACTGCTTCATGCATCTCCAATTTCAAGTGTTATGGGTGACGAAGTCCAAAATGTTTGATTTGAGAGATATAGATTGTGGGTTTGAAAAGCAAAGCATACCTTATATGAGTGGTATGAAGAAAATCCACAATCGATGAAAAAGCAGACCACTCTTCTCGTTAGACTTTGTAGGTAGGCCACTAGGTTGTGCTCATCTGCAAAGTTCAAAGATGCCATAGAAACTTTTGATGAAAATATTATTATGTCCGTAAGAATTGAAAGAATGACTAGCCAATTGAAAAAGAAAGATATATAGGTTAGGGTTTATAATTATTGCATAAGTAAAATTATCTTTAGAAAGTATTTATAATTTGGAAGAAGATAATTTACTTAAAATTTTAACCTATATATATGACTATCGATGGTTACTTTCAACGGCTAGTAAAAATAAATTCTTGACACAATCGGTTGTAGCGGCTAGAACAACGGTGGTAAAATAACACCGTCGGTGGAAGCTGTGAACTAGCGATGGTAATTTTTCACAAAATTTCAAAGAGCGATGAAAATAAAATCATTAGTAAACTAGATTGCTCCCATCATAGTTTTTAGCAAACTACCGACTATCAACGGTTTGATATGTCTTTACCATGAGCCGTTTGCTATGGACTAGCCAACTCTTAATCATAAAGAATATGGTGAGTTGATAACCATATAGTTTTTGGTAAACTATCAACCATAAACGGATTTGTCAAGTCTTTACCGATGTCGTTTGCTCTGGACTAGTTGATTCTTATATGTATTAGACATGGTGAATCAATAACCATTTGTGTGTATCTCAGATATACACCTTTTAACTCCAACTCCTCATCAAAATACAAACTCAAACAAGATGAGAATAACCAACTTGGTATTTACCAAAGTTACCTTTAACCAAACTCAAACAAGATGAGAATAACCAACTTGTAATTTCAGTTGATGTAGTAATGTTTGTACTCTGTTTCTCATGGATGTAGTTTTATTGCACTTTCAGTGCAGTTTTGTAATAAAAATAATAATCCATGCTTTCTTTTATCATTAGTGTTCCCGCATCACACATCTCAATCCACTAACTTCATTAACAAAAGCCGTGATGCATGATCTATTAGTATGCACAAAATCAAAAGAAAAGACTTATTGCGGTCATGTGCATTGAACACCCATAATTTGTAAATACAAGATCAAATCATTTAGTCCTTGGATGTTCCTGCACATAAAAGTAAAGATTTAGTTTCTTTTGGGGACCCAAGCCATGATTGACTTGGATCGCCTCGTGTATCAATATAATTGAATCTATCAAGGTCATTGATACACCATTGGGATTGGTTGTAGAGGTGTTTCCTTTAGGTTTCCATTCCCAACGTCTTTGAGGCCTTCACAAGATTTCCATGTCCCCCTTTTCTTGTTCAAAACCCTTGCGGGGTAACTTTTGAATGAGCGGTGGAAGCTGTTGGTTTCTTTTAGGTACCCACTGTTGGTTATTGTTAACCTTTTAGCTTGAAAGGTCTTTTTCCTGCTTTTGATTTTACAAAGCTTGTTTTGGTATTTGCACTTTTAACAGTGACTTAGGGTGGCGAGTGTTACGCTTTTTTGCGAGTGGCAAATATTTTGAGGCCATTTCTAAGTTGAACTACTCTTGGGACCATTTTTCAATTTGAACTAGGGTGTACATTATGTTGATATCTGTTAGACTCCACCCTTTTGTTCCCATAGACTACCCTTCTCCCAACATGATAGTCACAATAAGCATGTAAATGATCAAAACTACCACGATATAGCATTCTTTATTGTTCATCACAAAATCACTACCTAGTTGTTGAGATTTAACATGATTCCAACTCCTCAGTTACCCCTAGGAGTCAGAGGCTTGTTCTATACATCTCAAAGATACTTTACAGTTGGTCTAGGTTTATTAACTGGTTTCCTAGGTTCCTCTGTGATGTTAGCAACTTTGGGATAGTAGTCTCTACATTCTTTTAACACTCTCATCTACAAGATGAGTCACTAGCACTCTCAAAAACATCATTATCAAGCTTACTCTCTTCCTCACTCTTCACAATTGTGTCTTTTAAAGGACCATATTCTCTTTCAAGATCCTTAAAGTCCTCTATACATGTATGAGCTAAATCTATACACGGAGGTGAATGAACACCTCTTAGTGGTGGAGGCGCAGATTATAACCCATACCGGACTTAGCTTTATTATATATTTGAGCATTCCAAATTTTATCAATTGACTCGGACCGATGATAACATGTGTCTATAGTTAAATTGACATTTTCAATTTTCTTTTGAAGTTTTCAAGCTCCTTTTGGTATGCTTCATTCACGGCGATTGTATGTTCTACCTCTCTCTAAGAAGAATCATATCATCATTATAATTTGACTCATTTGCCTAATAGTGCTCTATTTGTTTTTCTAAAGCGCCATGGCTCTCCTAAGATTAGCCACATGATAATTAGCGATGTATAACTCTTGTCTTTCATTAGAATATAAATCATTAAGTCTTTCAACTTCTTTAGCCCCTACATGTTTTAGAGCAACATTGAATTTTGTACCTCGAGTCGAGAAAGCCATAAGAGCAACTTCGGTGAAACAAGAGCGACATCGTGTGTTCTTCTTCAAGATCATCACCATGAAACTCAATCATAGCTCACACCATCAATAGCCAACATTGCCTTTGGTTCTTCCACAGTTGGTCCCTTTTTTTGCTTGTACCATGTAGACACATTGTCCTTGGCCTTTGGTCTTCTACATTCTCTAGCAAAATGTCCAAACTTGTGATGCTTAAAGCACTCCACTTTCTTCTTATCAAAGCTGCATATCATCACCATTAATGTGGATAGGCTTGCCGCCTTCTTGTAGAATTTCTTAGCCCTCATGCTAAGAAGAGCTATCTGCCATTTTATATCCATCTCCTCCAAGTCATCTTCATCGATTTGCTCTATGTCTTCATGAGTTAAGAGAGCCATCAACTTGTGTGGAGATAAAAGCATAAAGGTTGGATCTCCAATACTAGCAACCTTCTTCTTTGATCCTCGGTGGCAATATTTACATTGCCGTGGAAACTTTAGAACCTACGGTGGCAATATCATCATCACTTTCATCTTGAATCATCATCGTCAGCGAATTTGACAACAATTCCAAGCTACTAGAGCTTGTACCAAGTTTCCACCTTCTTCAACCTTTGTTCAATAAGTTTGAAGTTGTTGTAAAGATTATTGAGCTTCATTGTTTCTATGTCTGCTTTGTTTTCCCAGACAAGAACATTGGTTTGAAACTCAAGGCAAACTTCTTAGAAACTTCAAATTGAGGTCTTCCTTTTCTACCTCAATGCCAAACACGATTAGATGTGTAACAATCTTACGAGGTTTGGTGAAAATGCTATCAAGTGAGTCATTGCTTGAAGCGGAGAAGTTTTCATAACTTTGCTTTAACAATGTCTTTTGAGTCTTCTTTGTAGCATCATTACCACCAAACACCGAGCAAATCTCTTCAAGCAGTTCTTTAGCGGTCTTGAACTTCTTTGAATGCTATAATCTGGTCTCTAGGAAGAGTCATCGACCATGAGACTTCTAGCTTTAAGATCATTCTTCTTTTGAGCTTTTGAAATTTGATTCGAGCACGAAACTTTCACAACATCTCGTGTCACCAACTTTTGAAGTAGTGGTCACGATTTGAAGGAATCACCAAGTTGAATGATCTCCGTAGAGCATAGTCTGTATGAGGAAGTATTGCTCAATCAAGATCCTCCACATCTCAAACTCATTAAGCTTAAGCTTAGGAGTGCAGGTGTAGAAGAGTTTGATTGATTGTTTTCCATCTCCATTGAATTTAGTGAGTAAGTCAAGCTAATTCCTTGGATCTTCTAAAACAAAATATCAGAACCTTCGCTCTGATACCACTTGATGGATCTAGGACACTCTCCTTGTGTCAATGATATTTTGTATAATATTATCAAGCAAGCGGAATTTACTTAAGTAATACTTAAAAGACGAATTATATGATGTAATAAGAATGAACACAAGTTAACACAAAACTCAAGCTCCAATATTATTAATGAAATAATACGAGTGATCTAGACTTATCACTAGGGTTACACCTGAAGCTTTTGTAGGTAATCTTGTAATGTAACACGTACCTAAGACTATGACCTAGGATCTCCTTTTATACAACAAGGAGTCCTTTACAAGATAAGAATAAAGTTAACATAATAGAATATACACAAATCTATTCTATACTTATCTAGACGCGTTTAACCTTATCATAAACCGATAGCGGTGGTAATAAAGAACTTGCGGTGGGAATCGTTTCCACCGCTAGTGTTAAACCAAGCGATGTAAACCACAACTATCCGTGGTAACGGATTATTCCCAACAGCCATTGATGCCAGTTTGCTAAGTGCATCTGATTTTTTGTTTTGGTTTCTTCGAACATGCTCTATGTTGTAGGATGTAAACCCTTCGAGCATTTCCTTGGCCTTATCCAAGTATTGCTTGATCACGGGTTGTCTCGCTTCGTAGGAGCCCTTTATCTGAGTAGCCACCAGTTGTGAGTTAACAAAAATAGCCAAGTCTTCTACCTCCATGTCCTTGGCTAATCGGAGGCCTGCTAGCAAGGCTTCGTACTCCGCTTCATTGTTAGTAGCATCGAATTCGAAACGGAGTGCATAAGTATATTCCTTCCCTTCAGGATCAACAAGCATTAGACCTGCGCCAGAACCTTCGGAGCTGGAGGCTCCATCGGTGTAAAGTTTCCACCCTTCGACCATTTTAACAGGCTTCTTCTTGGCAACTTTTGTGTCCTGCTTCGGTTCGGAGGGTGTTTCGGCTAAGAAGTCTGCCAATATTTGCCCTTTGACCAAGTTTCTACCCTTGTACTCAATTTCATGTTCTCCTAACTCGATAGCCCACTTAGCTATCCTTCCAGATTTTTCCGGCTTCGAAAGTATCTGCTTAATAGGCGTGTCAGTGAGTATGGTTATGGGATGAGCTTGAAGTACCTTCAAGGCGCCTCAGCGTGAACCAAAGCCAAGATTAACTTCTCCAACTCGGATAATTTAGCTCGACTCCTGAGAACCTCGTTAACGAAGTAGATAGGATTTGCTTTTCTCCTTTACGCCAATAACACAAGATCGATGCTTTCGAAGGAAGTCTGCGATGTACATAAACAACACCGCCTTTGATTGGGCGGTAAGTGTAGGTAGAATAACCATAAACTCCTTGAGCTTTTGAAAGGCGACCTGCGGTGCACTCCACTGAAACGTTTTTTTATCCGTGCATCCTTTGAGTGTCTTGAAGAACGGCAAAGATCTATCTGCACCCTTCGATAAGAATCTGCTGAGGGCTGCTAGCTTTCCATTCAGACTTTGCACATCCTTTAGGGATTTAGGAGGCTGCAAGTCTGTGATGGCCTTAACCTTCGAAGGGTTGGCCTTAATACCCCGCTTGGTGATCAGATGTCCCAAAAATTGTCCTTCTTCCACGCCTAAGGAGGATTTGCTGGGATTTAACTTCATGTTGATGGCGCGAAGCTGGTCGAAGGTTTCCTTTATGTCGGAGAGCATGTCCTCCTCCGTTCTACTCTTGATAACCATATCGTCTACGTATGCTTCGAGATTCCTACCTATCTGTTTGTGGAAGGCTTTGTCCACTAAACGTTGGTAGGTAGCACCTGCATTTTTCAAACCGAAAGGCATCTTCTTGTAACAATAAACGCCCTTTTCCTTTAAAAAAAGCTGTTTTTTCTTCGTCCTCTTCCGCCATCTGTATCAGATGGTAACCTTTGTAAACGTCCAGAAAACATTTCAGTCGAAACCCTGATAAGGATTTTACTTTCCAATCGATTTCTGGTATAGGATAGCAGTCCTTCGGACAGGCTTTGTTGATATCTGTAAAGTCTACACACATCCGCCACCCTCCGTCATGCTTCTTAACCATCACCGGATTGGCTACCCAGGTTTGATACTTCACCTCCCTGAGTATGCCTGTTGCTACGTGCTCATCCACTTCTTTGCATGTTGTGGCATTTCTTTCAGGTGCAAGGCTTCGACGCTTTTGCTTGATAGGTTCAATGTGCTTGAACTCATTAAGCTTGTGTTCAGTGCCAATTGGCTTTCCATCTATGGTGAGAGTTCTAGGGACCCCCGTCATGTCAGAGTAAGTCCATGCGAAGACATCTGCATTAGCCCGTAGTAACTTTTCTAATTCAGCTTTAAAGGAGGTAGGGAGCTGCTTTCCAATTACCACCGTCTGATCATGGTAGAGATCGTTTACTACGATCGCTCTTGATGTCGGTCTGTTGAGAACATCTTTCGGAGGCTCCTCCTAAATTTGTTTGACCCTTTTGCCTACTTAGTAGGCTTCTTCATGTTGTAACCGGAAAACCGTTCCAATACCGAATGATGTTTGGAATTTGATTGCGGCATGTATGGTGGAACAACGATGCCCATTTTACGCATTACGGTTCTCCTATTAACGGGTTATAGGAGATTCGGACCTACGATCGCGAAAACCGTGGTTTCATTCTTTTTAGTCTTCCTTCTCCAATCGTAACCTCTAGAGGGACTTCTCCCAGGGGCCGTGAGTGTTCCCCTGAGAATCCCACCAAGGGTACCTTCGAATCTACTCTTTTTGACCTTATCGAAGGCTTGAGCTTTAGAAAGCAATGTCCGTAGATCACTTCGCAAGAGCTACCATAGTCTAGGTAAGCTCTGTTTACTTCTCTGTTGGAGATCAAGACTTTGATGACCACTGGGTCATTAGAGAGAACCTTGCCTGTGATCGAAGGAAAAGTAACGTCTCCTACTCCGCATAATGCTTCCTCCGCTGCTTTCCTTTTTAAACCAGAATCATCCATGTACACCATGAGGATGGGTGCTTCGACAGGTGTGGTGTCCTTCCCCAACTGTGTGTCGGAGACCTTTTCTTGACCTTTCTTTATGCCCTTCACCAAATTTCCCAATTGGCCAGATTTCACGGCCTCTTCTATCTGTTTCTTGAGCTCTCTACAATTGTTGGTGTCGTGTTCGTAATCGTTATAGAAATAGCAGTATTTGGAGGTATCCCTGCTTCTTCCCCTACTTGCCAAACGAAGAGGAGGATCAAATGCCTTCACAGCCCTTTTTGTAGCAAGTATCTCCCTTGGAGATTTGGATAGATTAGCCAAGAGCCCGTGATTGATGTTTTTGTGGTAGGGTGTAAACCTGTCTCTACCTTTTTGTTTGTTCTTTGACCCTTCCTATGAAGGATGCTTCGGGATTTTGCTGTGACCTTCTTTATTTTAGACCGGAGCCCCGTTGGTAGATACTTCTTTGGCTTCGATCCACGTGTAAGTCTTCTCCACTAAGTCCTTGTACGTTTCAGGAAGGTCAGTGGATAGAAATTCCACCAGACTCATGTTTCGTAGGCCATGTACGAAAGCTGAGATGCGTTGGTCTTCGTGCAGGCCCAATATCTGCAAGGTGTCATCAGTATATCTAGTAACGAAAGCCCTGGTGCTCTCGTTTTCCTTCTGCTTGATGTTATGTACTATCAGATGTGTCCTTGTAAACTTTTTATGTTGACTGAAGTGTGATCTAAACTTGGCCTTAAGATCATCCAAATTTACAATGCTACCTGCTTTTTGCCCATTCCACCATATACGAGCAGAGTCTCGCAGGGTATATGTGAACATGTGGCAAGCAACGGGCATAACCCACATATGCATTCTGATAGCCCCTTCGAACAGATGTAGGAAATTATCCGGGTCCCCCTTCCCATCATAAGTACCAATATGTGCGGGCATTTTCAACCCGTCGGGCAAAGGGTAGTCTTCTATCCACCTTACGAAGGGTGTTGTGGAACCCATGAGCTCCGAGTAAAGGCAGTTGTAAGGTGGCATGTAAGTGGGGACAGCATTGTATGGGTTCTGGTTCGGAGGTATTCCGACAAGGTTTTGGTTAACATATTGAGGGTAAGCAGTAGGTATATAAGGTGGGTGACTTCTGGCGGGATCTGAAGGGTATACCATAGGTTTCTGTAGGCATGCTTCAGTATGGTTGAGTGAAGCTAGGGTTGCTAGCACTTCATTAGGTGGGGATAAACCCTGGGGTAAGATTAAGCTTGAAAAGGAGGGTACATACCATGAGGAGGAAGATTTCCTCCACCATTCATTTAAGATGGATTGCCTTCTACGCCGGATGCGTGAGAAGGCTGCAACGGAACCCCTGCCTCGGTTCTCCACATATGGGCCGCCAAGAGTGGTGGCAAGTTAACCTCCGTATTCTCCCTTCGGTGACTCCTTCCATTGGAGCCTTCCATTGTTCCTTCCCTTCTCGTCGGAGCCCTCTCCAGAACATCTTCAAAACCAACCAACCTTCCACTCGGCCTTTGACTGCTTGGAGACCCTATCCTCAGCACTGAGCGTGTAGCCCCAGGAGCCAAGGGCCTAGCCTCCATTTCTAACTCTTCGTCATACTCATCGCTAGAGTATTCCAACTCCCTTCGCATCTCGCGTTCGAGCTTGCCTCCTTCGAGCCCTTAGTAAAGATTCTAGTGCTTGATGTTTGCTTCGACAAATCTTGGGTGATTCTGGGTTCAGGGTTAGCCGAAATTAAAGCATGGTTGTTGGGAGTTATTTCAGGGTGAGATCGTGTGGTAAAGGTGGATGCGGTTATGTTGGGAAGGTTGTCAGGATCGTTGAATGGGATTGGTGTCAAGGTCGAGAAACCCGGAGGGGGCGTATCCTCTCTTCCTTGATTCATGCCGTAAAACTAGTGAGCGTGATTGACTGGTTATAAGTTTGGAATAACGAGACCAATTGTAGCGGGTCCCACGGATGGCGCCACTGATTGTACAATAATTTGTACGACCAGGACTTTGATGGTGATCGAAGGGTATGAGGGGTGATATGCTTGCACCAAACTTGTAGCCAATCTGCAATAAGAAATAATAGACACTTCGTTAAGTGATTGCGCAGGGGTTGGACCCTGCGAACCACCTCCGGCGTGAGAGTAAGTATGTGATATGTGTTATAAGTAATATGGAGTATGTGAAATACTGTGTTGAGTGAACATACCATTGAAATGACTCGTCCAACCTATTTATAGATGAGGAAATAATCTTGGAGAGTGTTAGCACACGTTTCGGAGATCATGGGGGCATCCCATGATTTGTGGTAACCGCTAGGGCTTCATCCCCACTCTCTCTGTCTTGGCGGGGAAGATAAGGAGATAGTGGGAACGTGGGGAAGACCAAGTCAAGGTTCTCCTTTGTCTTGGTGCCATCAAGAGAAGACTCCAGGCGGCATAGGCCTTGGTGGCGCGATTCCCAACCGGTAACCATATCAATGATGAATGATTTTATGCCACCAATGACTTATGAAGAAAGACTTGGGTCTTCGTAATGCAAATTCGATTGAGGTCGAAGGGGTGTCCTTCGACCTGATCGGAGGGTACGTCATCAGTCAAGTAGTTAAACCTGCAACTATCCGTACTGTGCTCAGTCTTGCATTATCTCGAAACTGGCCCATTCATCAGCTTGACGTTAAGAATGCTTTTCTTAACGGCGACCTTTCTGAGATGGTATATGTATTAGCCACGGGGATTTGCATATGCTAGATTTCCTCATCATGTTTGTCGGTTACATATGTCTTTATATGGGTTGAAATAGGCACCTCGTGCTTGGTTTCAACATTTTGAAGGATATGCTACGCGGGTTGGTTTTTCCTCTAGTCTCTAAGACTCGTCCCTATTTATAGATAGGCATGGTCTTTGAGGTAGCTTATCTATTGATATATGTTGATGATATTATCTTGACGGCTTCCTCTACAAATTTACTTGATATTATTTCCTCCCTTAATATGAAGTTTAATATGACTGAATTATTCTTAATTATTTCTTGGGGATTTCTGTTCAATGTGATTCTACAGGCATGTTTCTATCACAGAATAAATATGTTTTGGATCTTTTAAACAGGGGACATATGGCTACTTGTAATCCTACTCGGACTCCGGGTGACATGGAATCCAAGCTTGGTCCTGATGGGGATCTTGTTTATGATCCTACTTTCTTTCGTAGCCTTGCAGGTGGCTTGCAGTACCTAACATTTACATGTCCAGATATATCTTATGTGGTGCAACATGTCTGTCTTCATATGCATGATCCCCGAGAGTCCCACTTTGCAGCTCTCAAGCGCATTCTCAGATACGTTCGTGGTACGTTGGACTTTGGGCTCCAACTTTATGCCTCCTCATGGGCTTTTTGTTGCATATTCTGATGTTGATTGGGTTGGTTGCCCTACTAGTAGGCGTTCCACTTCTGATTATTGTATTTTCTTAGGGGATAATCTTCTCACATGATCTTCCAAGCGGCAACATACATTTCCAGATCGAGTGTTGAGGCTGAGTACAGAGGTGTTGCTAATGTTGTTGCCGAAACTACTTAGCTTTGTAATCTTCTCAAAGAGCTTCATACACTATTATTATTTGCCCCTCTTGTCTGTTGTGACAATGTAAGTGCTATATATTTGAGTGCTAATCGTGTTCAGCATCAACGGACCAAACACGTTGAGATTGATATACACTTTCTCCATTATATGGTTGCTTGTGGTCAGGTTCGTGTTCTTCATGTACCATCTCGTTACCAATATGCTGACATTTTCACCAAAGGACTGCCATCTGCGCTTTTTGAGGAATTTCGTACTAGTTTAAGCGTTCGACCCTCTCCCGCTCAAACTGCAGGAGAGTGTTAGACGTATAATTTATTTAATCCTATAGGCTCTTGATATTTATAGGCTTAGCCTACTTTATGATTTGGGTTCTAGAATAATCCTCAAATGACTATATATTATAATGTTGAGTTAATGAATTGTTAAGCAAAAATTACAATTATATTAAAAATAATCCCACCATCTTATTTATACAGCCACCACCCCCAAAAACCCGTGGTCTGATGTTTTATTTTTTTCACTCTTGAGGAAATCCGTTCACAGTCACCTTTTGTCTTCTTTTATTTAGTGGAGAAAGTTAAGACTAAGCGTAATAATGGTGCACCATGCGTGCAACACCCCTACTGACGGGTCAAGCCTATTACGGCCACCATTTTGACCAGGTGAAGGGTCAAATTTGGGTGGTTTGGTTGTCTGCACTGGTGAATGAAAATCTGGTTATCATGTGTGCGGGCTATTGTGAAGTATGTTTTGTTGTTGGTTTGGTAGTCAGTCTTACGGTTGTTTGGTGAAGGAGTGAAAGACTAATTTGTCGTTGAGGTGGCAGTGACGGATGCACTCCTTATTATACCCAATCTCATGATCGCTACCGATAAGAACCAGCATTGCAACTTTACAAAACGCGTAGAATTGTAATTAACGTTGTATGACAGCGATTACTTTTTATCTTTCTTCTATCCATTGTTTGAAACTAAATACATCCGTTGTATGAATCTGAAAGACTCGTGACGCTCCTTGAAGCATTATAGGTTAGCGTCCCTCGTTTCGTTTGGTTTGTGAAAAGGGTTTGGTTAATTGTACCCCTAAATTGATAAACCCCCCCCCCCCTCTAAATTTTTATGTTTTCTATTGTAAAACTATAAAGTCGAAAACACGAACAGAAATATAAAGTTTGATGGGAAACGGAACATAAACCGATAAAAGACAAAGAAATGTGGAACAAAAAATGTGTTGTACTGTTAATAAAAGAATTAAATGATGGGTCGGCGGTAAAACATGTAAAAAATATGGCTAGGGGTACCAATAGTACCACCCGAAAAAAGTTTGGTTATTGTGAAAAACTTGGATATGGGTACGATTAAAAAATAATAAAAAAATCATGAATTCTCTTTTCTTTTCTCTTTGTCTAAATTAAAATTGAAATTTCAGCCTTAATGATTTTGAACGCTAGCCTAAGAACCGGCAATCATATTTGCTAATTTGGGCATACATATTTCTAACAAACAACTTTTACACCTTGAAAACAAATACCCAAAACCAAGTTTACCACCTCTCTCCTTTAACTGCCCAAACAAACTTTCCCGCTCTTTCGCTCCATTTTCGAATCTAATTTCTTCATTTCAAGTTCTTTTCTTCCCTGATTTGTAATTCTAAACCGATGAATCAATTCCAAATCACAAATACATACATCTATCAGTTTGATTTTTCAATTTTGGCTATGTTTTGACGTAATTTGTTCAATTAGGCCTTTTTTTTGTGTTCTTCATTTTTTGAATAATTACTATTCTTGTCATTTGAATTGAAGTTTAGTATAAGAGTAGAAATGTCGAATTAACGAAGTCATCTAAAGAGAGATTAGGGTTCCAAAATTTGGGGATTCTATTCTTGTGCTACCAAGAAGGCATTGTGAGAGGAATAATGATACGAGGATAGTCGAAAGCAGAACAATAGAAAAGATACTTAGTGGAATTACATATATATCCTTGTACAAAGTCTCATAATTGCATATATATCCAAACAAAACTCATAATTGCATATATATTATTCAAAGCCTTAAAATTGTCATATATATCCAACCAAAACTCATAATTGCATATATATCCTTGAAAGCTTTAAAATTGTCATATATATCCAAATGATTATTTTAAGTACATTTAATAGAAAAAATGTCTAAAAATTATAATTGATATATAAAACAACGATTATAATTTTCTTTTTCTTTTTTTAATTTTTTACAATTACAAAATATCTTTTATTGGTTTGAATTTTATTATGTCATTTGATCTATATATATATATATATATATATATATATATATATATATATATATATATATATATATATATATATATATATATATATATATATATATATATATATATAAGAGTTTACGTTTATATGGAGCGATGGATGGTGCAATTGATATTCTTATTCAAGATTCGCCGATAACAAACACGTTTGAGTAGTCGCATTGGTTGCCATTTCTTTTCTTAAAAATGGTTTAAGGATATTTTGTAATTGTTAAAAAACTAATAATTTAATAAGTATAAGGGTATAATCATTATTTTATATATCAATTATAGTTATTTGACATGTTTAAGGGCATAATCGTTATTTTATATATCAATTATAATTGATATATAAAATAAAGATTATACCCTTATACTTATTAAATTATTTTTTTTAACAATTACAAAATATCCTTATCATTTTTTAAGAAAAGAAAGAGCAATCATGTTCGTTATCGACGAATCTTGAATAAGAATATCAACTGCACCATTCATCGTTACATCTAAATGTAAACTCCTATATATATAATATAGATCAAATGACATAATAAAATTCAAACCAATAAAAAGATATTTTGTAATTGTAAAAAAATATGTTATAATCGTCATTTTATGTATCAATTATAATTATTAGATCTTTTTCTATTAAATATATATTTAAAATAATCATTTGGATATATATGACAATTTTAAGGCTTTGGAAGGATATATATGCAATTATAAGTTTTGGTTGGATATATATGACAATTTTAAGGCTTTGAAATGATATATATGCAATTATAAGTTTTGGTTGGATATATATGCAATTATGAGGCTTTGGAGGGATATATATGCAATTTCCCCTAGAAGTAATTATGGAGGGGGGGGGGGGACGCAGAGAGTAGTGGAGAAGATGGTAAACAACTACCCTAGTAGTGATAAGAATATTAGTAATGCCACTGAAAAGAATGTTGCTATTGTTGATAGTTTGAATGCTTCTAATAATGTGTTAATGGAAAACATTGATAGTTGCAAATCCAATATGAATATAACTGTTGATAGTGAGAATGTCTGTGCTCAAAAGGTTACACAAAATATAGCTGATAAGTGTGATAAAATGAATACAGAAATCAATAGAACAACCGGTAAATCTGTTGTGAATGAAAAGAATGATGCAAGCATAGCTTTAGACAAGAATGGAAAAGTGAATGTGAATGATAATACTAGTAATAAGAGTACTTTGGTAGATATTGTAAAGGCTGCTAAACTTGATAATAAATTGTTGGAGATTTCAACTGAACTAATGAGAATCGTATTGAAGTTGCAATATTTAATGAAGAGATTGTTGAACTTGGAAGTGCTAAATGGGATAGAACTGTGTGTGGACAATTTATAGGATGTAATGTGGGCTTTTATGAGGCTAGGTACCATCTGAAAAGGATGTGATATAAGTATGGACCTGGTATGACCAAATCGTATTGAAGTTGCAATTTTTCCCATCCTTTTCTGAGGATATGCCAGAGTCCTTGTTGAGCTCAATGCTGAGAAGTTTATAAAGGATATGATTGAGGTTGTTTATAGTAAAAAAGATGTTGGAACTGGTATGACCAAATTTGTGGAAGTTGAGTATGCATGGAAGCCTGCTAAGTGTAGTAACTGTTGTGTTTTTGGACATGAGGAGGGTAGTTGCAGGTTAATACATAAGGAAAATGTGGAGGGTAAAAGACTAAAAGTGATAATATACAGGAAAAGAAGGATGGTGAGTTTAGGCCAGTACAAATTAGAAAAATGAGGAGTGAAAGTTATTACAATAATGGCAAGAGAGTTGATCAGAATGGTATGAATAAAAATGTTGGAGATGTAGATAATCAAACTAGGGTGGTTAATCAAAGACATATTAACAAGGGCAGATTTGAGTATAGGAAAAAGAAGGATTTGGAAATAAGCACTAATCATATGATGGAGAAGGAGAATGAGGATGGTATGAATAAAAGAAGTGGGAATAATAAGAGTTCAAAGATCTTTATAGGGAAGAAGACTAATGATGATAGTGCTGGGAATACTGAAGAAATATCTGTTCTAATAGGGTTACCTTACTAGATTCCTTAATAATAAGGAAGCTAGAGTTAATTCCAGCTATAAAAGATAAGGAAACAGCTAATCAATTTCTAGACAAGCATCTTGAACCAATGGATAATGTGAAGAAGTCATGGAGTCTAGAAATGTTAAGGTACTATAAGGACAGAAAAGAATTATTAGATACTGCTAAAGAATTGGAGAATGAGGAGGATGTCATTGAGAATCAGAATATTGTGAATAGGATTACAGGGAATGAGGTGGAAGGGGCAAGGAGGAATCTTCTTGATAAAACAAGAGACCTTGTATATCTTATCGATTTTACTGTATTCTCAGTTAGTATTAGAATTTGTTTTTCTTTCGCATTTGTTTTTCTCATTTAGTATTAAAAATTATGAAAAATGGACAGATATATAGAAATATGGAAAGAAGTTCAGAACTTAATAAATGTAAACATTTCATACAGCTGGAACAGATTGTTGTAGAGTTCACTAAGCTACCTACAAATAAGAACATTTGGAGCATATTAAGAGAGCTAGTCTGTGGTGCAACTGTGTATTTTATATGGCTTGAAAGGAATAACATGTTGTTTAGAAATGAAAAGAAAGATGGTAAGACAGTTTTAAACACTATTAAGGAAGTTGTTGGTATGAGATTGATGAGCCTTACAATTAAAGAATCAAGAACAGTCAAGGAAGTAGAGGCAAAGTGGAAACTGAAGTTGGAGAGATCCAGTGAAGTTTAGTATATTCTTTTGATGTAATTAGGAGTAAATAGTATATGTTTTCATGTCTTTGTATTGATATCATTGAATGTAGGAGTGTATACCTTGATCTTTGAAGGTTTTCTTTTTATTTGAGCTTAATGGTAATGCATGGGTCTGTCCATGGCATTACAAGTTGATTGTAAACCTTTGTGAATATATATAAATTCTCCTTTCACAGACACACACAGAGATTAGATAAGGTGCAGAGCTCAGTGTAATTCATATGTTATTTTTTCAACTAGCATTCAATCGCCAAGTCGAGAATCATTCATTACTTGAGAGTATTCATCACCACAGCCTTGCCGTAAATTCCAAAAAGGAGAAATAATATTATAGACAATTGATCAACTCAAACACCAACCAGCTCCTTCAGACCATATATACCCACCATCGGAATATGGCATCACAAAATCAAAAAATCATCGATACTGAAAAGTAAAAACCATACATCAATATTCATGATATAGCAAAACGGGCGCACTTCATAGGTATTTATATAATCATAAAAAAGAAAACTGACCAGATGGGTTACGGTAGTCATAACCCCTGCAAGCAACATTCTTCCGCCTGCACTTCAACCCGCTATGCCGATCTCGATCAGGATGAGGTAACCAACCATCTATACGTACAATTATATAAACAATATCAGTTATTAATATAATTGAAAATAAGCCATATGGACTATGCTACTATCAGATAAAGCAAAATGCTAATCCTTAGATTTCTTGGTTTAAGTTTGGTCATATTGTTTTACACTTTGACTTGCCAACATCTTTTTGTTCATTTAATAAATAGGAGTAGATAACTAAAACTCCTGCACTGTTCATATATGTTAGTTGCACATATTATTGTTGCAACAATATGGGCAACTATTGACCCGTTCACCCCATTTATTATGATCCTACTTTAGCAAATTTATAGACCAGCAGGAGGATACATAATAACAATCAACCCTTTCACAAGTAATTAAACGAGTCAAGAAAATATAGTATCTAGATATAGAAAGTTATCAAGGAGAAAACAAATCGAAGTCAGGACAAGCTTAGGTTAACCTGGATGAGTCTTTAGATAAGGCTTTGTCATTTGTCTCGCACCTGCATGCATGCAAGATCAGGCTTTAGGCATCTAGAAGGAACAAACTCCCTATTACAATAAAAAGACTTCGCAGTTTGTACGCGTGTGGAAACTACTGCAGTTGAGACGCAAGGTCACGTGATATTATTGAACTGTTGCGTGAAAGCTTGTTGTATACTATGTACTGCAACTTCTACGTAGCTAGCACAGCATGGATAACAAAAAGGGGAGTTATTGGTTCCTAAATCAAGACATAATGAAATATACACACCAGTTAATCACATACCAAGTGGTTTACGGTCCATAAGAAAAAACTTGCCCAATGTTTTACTACCATCATCCATTTTGAGTCTAACTTTTGCTTCATAGACGCCAAGTTTCCTTTCTTCGAAAGCCTCTATGGTGATGGTGAAGAAATAATAAGCATTCGTCGCCTTTATATATTTGCACTCCGTAACTTCAACATCATAAATGTTGTTGGGTACATCCTTCTTAACATACTGTCAACATAAATTTGTTTATGATTAGCATCAACTAAAAAAATAAAAAATAATAAAAAAAAATTAATAATAAAAAAAAATTTAGGAGGTGGAGCACAAAGATTAAACCATACCTTCTCAATGGCCTCATTGAAGGCCGCAACAGCATAGTTACTAATTAGACTTATAATGGGATTAGCAACATCAATTGGCTTTCTGACTTCATCCAGAATAGGAAAACTGATTGCACATTGTCCCGGCTGCAACATAAGCATGTAACAAATGTAATTAAATATATATACATCAAGACAGTTCTTTAAAAGAGGGATGAATTATATGAATATAGATATAACTTATACATACATTATCTTTATCAAACTCATTAAACTCCTTCCAAATTATTTTCTCCTCATCATTCAAGGAAACATCTGTCGTTTTTGGGAATTTATGGTTTGGATCCCAAGGTGCACAGCATCCTGATAGGACAAAAAGTTACCAGGTAAATATCCATGAGCATTAAACTCATACGTGAAAAATATACCGGCTACAAACATATAAGAATTTGGGTCCTTGTATTATAAGTCTATGAATTTACGGTCACATAATTACATGAGCATACCAATACAATAACAAAGAGAAGTTAGATATCAAATGTTACTTAATTATCTTAGCAAGTACATTTAACATGCATAAGATAAATGACCAAATTAAAGTGTGGAAATGCATACTATATCTCTCCACATGATCATGGGACTCAAGACCAGTTTGGGATGGTGTATGATAATTCTTCTTGGCAATGCGCGGGTCAATGGCCACAAGATTGGTCAAATTGGCCGGGTTGCTGCAAGAATTAAAAAGAGATCGAAAATGTAAGTGGGTGTACAGGGACGGAAAGTAAAACTTTCTTGCTTTGACTTTCTTAGTTGGCCGACTTATTTCCAACTATGAAACAAAATATATGCATTGTTTACAAGCATTTAATCCACAAACAAATACCAGGAGTAACTAAAGCAGCTTGTATTGTAAATAAAGGGTGAAAATAACATACTATTTCCAGCCACGTGGCAGTTCCTTTGTCCTTTTGCAGTTTCTAATTGTTTCCTTAATCATGCACTCTGCAACCTCCAAGCTCACTTGGGTCTCCCTGTCATTCTCGTTTGTCTTCAAACGATTTCTTAGTTCAAGTTCCTTCTGAATATCCAAAAGCAACTCCCATGGAATCATTTCAAGTGATGCAACCTCTGCTGCCACTTCTTCTATCAAACCAATAACAACAAAAGCATCAAGTTAAATTGCTTCTGTCTTGCTAATTAACATCAATGAGAAAACTAATGACCAAAAGAGTGAAAATGCATACACACCATCTCCCTTCTCAGTCATTTTTCTTTTTCTGGGAATTACGTAAGTAATTCCAGTTATGTTGTCCTGAGCAATAACTTAAGAATATCAAAATGTATAGCACAACATATAAATCTAAAAGAATGGAAATTCTCACATATGTGGCAGCAAACAAATGGGAAAATGATAAAAAAATGCATCGAACTTGACACTTGTTGTCATTGTGTGTAACTATTATTTTTTCATTATAACACAAACCTTTTGAATTTTGTCATTGTATGTAGCCGGTTAGGTGAATTTGTGTTATTGTATGTACCCGTCGAGCTTAGCGTTACATCGTTAGTCCTTATTTACTAACGGTCGTTAGTAAATAACTTAAAATTCGTTCTCTTACGTTTTATTCGTTTTCATCCGTTATTATCGTTTTCGTCCGTTTTATACTTTTTCGTCCGTTTTATACATTTTGGTCCAATGCTTTCATCCGTTTTTACATTTTCGTTTGTTTACCACGTTTCTTACGTTTAATCCGTTATTATACGTTTTAAATCCGTTTTATCGTTTTAAATCGTTATCTTACGTTTTCATCCGTTTTATGCGTTTTGTCCGTTTTTTTACGTTTTCATTCGTATTTATCGTTTTCATCCGTTTTCTTACGTTTTCAATGTTTTTATACATTTTAAATCATTTTTAAAGTTTTATACTTTTCTAACATTTTCATCTTTTTTATACGCTTCGTTGGTTTTCTTACTTTTTAGTTCATTTTCTTACTTTTCGGACGAAAATGTATAAAACTTAAGAATACGGACAAAAACGTATAAAATGGATGAAGGTGTAAGAAAAGCAGATGAAAACAAAAAAACGAAACGTATAAAACAGATAAAAAATGAGAAAAACATATAAAAGCAGACAAAACGTTAGAAAATCGGCGAAGACATTTAAAGCGGCGAAAACGTATAAAACGGACGAAAAAATAAAAACGGATGAAAACGATTGAAAATGTATAAAACAGATGAAAGCAGGCAACGGATGAAAACTTATAAAACGGACTAAAGCGTATAAAAGCGAATGAAACGTATAAAAGCGGACGAAAACTTAAGAAAGCGGACGAGAATGTAAGAAAGCATTTAAAACGTAAAAAGCGGAAAAAGCAGCGGACGAAAAAGTATAAAAAGCGGACAAAACGTATAATAACGGATGAAAGCGAATAAAAGCGTAAGAGAACGAAATTTTAAGTTATTTACTAACGACCGTTAATATAAAAGGACTAACGATGTAACGCTAAGCTGACCGAGTACATACAATAACACAAATTCACCTGGCTGGCTACATCTGATGACAAAAATTCAAAGGTTTGTGTTCTGATGAAAAAAAAAATAGTTAGTACAGCGACGATGACAATGATGTCGAGTTCGATCGTTTTTTTATCGTTTCCGCAAACAAATTATACTTTGTACTAGATATATACATTTATGGATGTTAGATTACTATTCACAGAGACGTTAACTTTTTGCCTTTTTCTAGTTTCTTATCGTATAAAAATACTAATCCTCACAACAAGGCATTTCAAAATCTCAGTACAATTGGTTATGTTCTTTCTTTGTGAACCCAAATATCAAGGTTCCATACGTGGTAATCACATTCTTTTTGACACGCTAAAAAAGATTTAACCAAAAAATAGTCTATAAAACAATGGCAAGGAATTTTTTGTCTTCACTAAACACCATCAAAAAGGGATTCTTATTTACTCCTTTTACTCGCACAACGTTTATTTTTTTTAGATATTTTAACCTTTGATCTCACACGTGATGAATGAACAAACCAATTCTTAATGCAATCTTCTAATTTTCTTTCGTTTGAACAAATTCGGAAGTTTCATTCAACCGCAACAAAGCAGGTCCTATATAAAATCAAAATGTGAAAAGCATATAGCTTTAGAAACATTCCGACTTCCTTAATTAACCGTGCAACAACAAAAAATACAAAATTACCTAGAGCTAATAACAATAATATCAGTTGTAAAAACCCCTAAATCCTTTAATAGAAAGCAAAAAGTATAAAAACAGTATTCATACCACATCCTGGTGATCGATTGGCATGGCGCTCTTCGAAACCATAATTCAATTTTATGATCAACAAATGTCTGGATATGTATCGTGTTATTATCTTTGAGCAATTTATAAAGTTTTCTCCCTGTACATTTTCTTTTTAACTTACTCCCCTGTAAATTAACTTGTTACGAAATTGGTCACAGACATTTTAGTAAGTTTGGATAAAGCATCTATAACTTGCTTTTTATGCAATTCTTTTTAAGAAATAAGAGGACACAAAATTGCAAATGAGGTTTTATATGGCCAAAATCAAATTAAACAAATATGAGAGCTCACTTTTACCACGCAGGAGAAATGGAGTTATCTCATTAGCCAATAAAAAGTCATAATTAAAACAATTTGGTCAAATTCATCTTAATTTCACACATCAAGAAAATATGTATAAAAACACACTAGTGATAAATACTCCGTGCAAGCACAGTTTTTACATAGATTTTTCATTATGATAATATCGATTAATATTTATCATCCTTCGAAACTTTTGTTAATAAGTAGTTTCCAAAATGTATTTATTTTTATATCATATTAATCCGTACTTTCATGATATTTATTTTCACGTTAATAATAATTTTAGTCTTATTAGAGTTTGACATCATGTATACTTTTTCATAAAATTATATAAAATATTTAATACTCATACAGTTATAATACCCATCTATGCACTACTTTTTATACAACAAATATTTCATTATGTATTAATATTGATTAATAATATGTTGTAAGTTTAATATTTATTTCCTCGTTAATAAAAGTTTTAGTCGTATTTAATTTTTAAACTCGTGTATACACGGGTTAAACTTATAAAGAAAATTAACATGAGTCAATCTTGAATATGGATAGTAAAATATATATATATATATATATATATATATATATATATATATATATATATATATATATATACTTTGGATATTCTTACTTAAGTCCTAATACGACCATAGCCGACCCACAAAGCTTAAGTCCTAATACATTTCGCCTGAGGACCTAACTCTCTAGGAAAATATCGGCCCGAAAGTATAACATCTCTTGCCTTGAGAATCAACTCTCAGGCAACAGCTGGCATTGCGATTTGTCTTCTACCTCATTTGTGCAGGGGTAGTGTCGTGGGCTATTTCGTTATGACATGCAGATCGTGTCTGATACGAGTATTCTCGTATCATCAAGAACCAATTGTTGTGTAGGACCACGAATGATCAACTAAAACATACTAACTATGGTGGTGGTGAGGGTGACATGAGGTATGTAGAAGAGAGAAAGGGAAAGAGAGTATTTTATTTCACACATAAAACACATACTACACTCCTCAAGTTCATCTTACAAATGAGGTCTTGAGTGGCTTTTATACTTCAAGAGGGCGCCACTTATGGGCCTTGGAATGAGCTTGGTGATGGACTTCGTTTTACATTGGACTACATAAGACTTACAACATAACCTGTAGTATATTAAATTTATCAAGTTCATAGCCCGATTAACTAAACTATTACATGATTCTAAAATATGTTACAAAGTTTCTAAGTCGAGAATGACCATAATTTTTTTTAAAGCTAACAATATCTTTTCATATCACGCAAGCTTTAAAAATCACTATGATTTACAGTATTAGTTTTTAGACATCTTTATCTTTGAATAAACCTTTTTGAATCTCTTCATCTTGTTAAAAAAACATTTTTACTAAACAAAAAGCTAGCCTATACTTGGATCTATATATCTATACTTTATTATATAATGCATTTCTAAACGCAAGTCCCAAAAACTTAGATCATAGTGACACTCCCAAAAACTTAGATCATAATGCATTTCTAAACCACCATTGACCCACCTCATGCTGTCGTCATCGGTTTCCGCTTCCGGAATCTTTAAATCCAACTATTTAAGTATCACTTATGTTAAATCTGATCAATTTTATTACTTGGGATCATGTGAATGTTTTTTTCTTTCTTTTGGAATTTACGTGTTTCTATTTTGAGTTTACTTATGATGTTCATTGAAATTATGTATTTCAGAAAATGAAGATGATTGTAGATGGTGATAGAATATGATGGTAGTAGTGTGGGTGAAAAAGAAAAGAAAATGATGTTACTGTTAATTGGTGCTGATGAGAGAGAAACAAATTAATAGTGATAAGAGCAGCAGGTATGCTACTAAGTTAACACGCCAAACAACAAAAGTTTTTCAATAACATGCCAAATGTGATACCAGGCAAAATGCCATCCGTGAGCCAAATGCTCCTTGAGCCATCGCGATGGCTCATGCCAAATGCAACTTTGCCTTTTTCTTTCTTTTTTTTGTATTGTGGTGGTGATATATTTGGTGGGGTATTTTGTGGGGCCGATAACGTGTTAATGGTGTGTTATGAGGAGGTGTTTTAATTATTGATGTGTTATTGGAAAGTGTATGATGTGGCGCTGAGATGACATACCAATAACGTGTTATTCCGTTATTGCGATACCTTGTGCTCTAATAGGTGGTGAAAAGAGAAAGAGAAACAAAAAAAAAAGTCAATGATTAGGAATGATTTTGGTGTATTTAAACACCCGTGTAATTTTAGCCATCCATATCAAAGTTTTGACAAATAAAAGATAAAGCAGTTTGGTCAATTTTTTGCGAAGAGGGTTCAAGAATTAGTGAAAGAAAACCTCATTTCCCAAAAATGGTTTTAGCAAAAATAGCCCATCAACCATATATTCACTTTGAACATACGTCAAAAAAACTAATAGAGCCGCATAATATATGGATCTAGCAATGACCATTTTTGAAAAATGGATCTTTTCTACTACTTCTTGAACCCACTTCGCAAAAAGTGACCTTTCTTTTGAATTTGCTCTAATAGAAAACCATATTATAGTGACGTAGGGCTGAGATAATAGATCGCAAACAGAACCAAATCAAAAAATCACCTTTAAATTTAAATTAAATTATACGAACAAATGACTTATTTATAATATAGTTTCACCATATTGTCTTGAATGGCTTACTTTTTATTTCTTTTATATTTATACTACCTCCGTGCCATATTAATTGTCCTGTTTTGATTTTTAAGTCTTTCTTTCTTAACTTTGACTTTAAATATTTTTATTTGTGTTATATAATATTTAGTAAAAAGTATACCAATAAAAAATACATTTAAAACTCAATCTATTCATATATTTTACATCAAATATTATATAACTGAATTAAAAATATTTAAGGTCAAAGTTAGAAATGAAAGATATAGAAAATTTAAAGTGGACAGTCAATATGGGACGGAAGGAGTATTATATTTTTCGCTTTTTTTGTTTGTTTGAATATTTTTACAACTTTGAGCTTAAATTGAACCTGTATAAAACTTGATTCGTCATAATTATAAAACATGACATTTATGTGCTAGACGGGAAAGCTTGAAGAGACGGATTGGGCGACTCTCTTTGTTCGGTGTTGCGGGAAAGCTGTGGGAAAGCCAAACACACATACAACACACAAATGCATTTGAGGTGTTGCATAGAGAGTTAATCGATCGGGTAGGGAATTGCTGGAAAAAACTTAGGTGACAATTGTTTTCTCGTGCGAGTAGTCAACCACGCCAGCTTCTTGCGTACTCACCAAAAACTACTCCATTTGCACTAATACTTGCAATCCAACTATTCGTCACAACCACTGGACACAAGTTCTAACTTTATAAAAAAAATAAAGAATAAGAAAGAAAAAAGACTTAAAAGAGTTACTTTATATACATAACTTGTTTGGGTTTTGTCATGCATATCCCCCTTATATATAGTTTGATCTCTTTTGACGTAATGTTACTAATTTATTGTTGGGCGAATAATGAAAAAATCGTCGAGCTTGACATTTTATGTGATTGTGTGTAACTATATTTTTTATTATGTATGTATTGAACTTTCAAATTTCGATCATTATGTGTATTTGTGACTATTCTGCCATGTAAAATGACCATTTTACCCTTGAAATTTGAAAAAATTAAGGGTAAAATGGTCACAAAATACACACAATGATCGAAATGTGAAAGTTCAATACATACAATAAGAAAAAAAATAGTTATTTTGTACACACAATCACATAAAGTCAAGTCACGATTTTTTCGTTATTCTTACTATATTGTTTTGATTTCGTACTTCATATATTACATATATCTTTTATCTACTAATCAAGTCGAATCCATATATTAATATTTATTTTAATTCTAACTACTTTCAGTTAGAGGGAAACAGTTAGAACATTGTTTGGATCTGATATTTGGTAAGGGGTCAGTTGATACCCACGGATTTTTTATGGAGTTGCGATTTCTCTGCCATTTTAAACATTTGGAAGTAGGGGTGAGCAAACGACCCGAACGGACCGGACCGATCGACGGACCGACCGAGACCGGACAAGACCGGACCGGACCGACCACATTCGGTCCGGTCCTCGGTCTATGCATTTGGGCTAATTCGGTCCTCGGTCCGGTCAGTCCGGTCAGGTCCGGTCCGGTCCAGACACAAACTGACTATTTTAGCCTTAGTAGACTCCAAACGGTCCGGTCCGACCGACGGACCGACCGAGACCGGACAGGACCGACCACATTCGGTCTCGGTCTCGGTCTCGGTCCCGGTGTTTCCCTTAATTCGGTCTTCGGTCTTGTCGGTCCGGTCCGGTCCCGGACCGATGCTCACCCTTATTTGGAAGTATAATGAGAACTATTTCTATTTTCCAAAATATTATTTTATCACTTTCACAAACAAAAAATTAAAAGTACTAGTAATAAATAAGAGGGTAAAATTATCATTTAGCGGGGTATAGATTTAGGGTATGTTTGACAAAGTTAATTGTAAGTTATATGTTGTAAGCTGTAATCTTTAAGCTGTAAACCGCAAAGCTGTTAACATGAGCTACAAGCTATATCTTATTTTAAGCTATGTTTGGCACACAAGATTATGAAGAGATTATGCTTATTTTTTCAAAAATAAAATTCTTAAAAATAATCTTTTTGGCGACATAACTTATAAGAGATTATAAAAATAATCTTCCATAATCTACGAAAATAAACGTTACTTCATGTAACTTATAAAATAATCTCTTTTATAATCTTTTTAAGAACAACACCAAAGACTAGCATCGAAGAATGACCAAAGATCAAGACAATCTATTTTGCCAAACATACCCTAAAAGTGTTTGGTAAATTAGTGATAAGTGTAATTATAAGATGTTAACAGTAATTTTATGTTTTAACAGCTCCTAAAGATTTAAAAAGCTTTATGAATCAACTTTTCATTTTGGAGCTACTTGTTTAAAATAAAAGCGCGAAGTTCCAAACAGAGCTACTTATTTTGGAAAGATTATTTTTTAACAAAAAAACTTACAAAAAAAAAAAAAAAAAAAAAAAAAAATCCTGCCAAACAGGCCCTTAAACCAAAACAAACTTGTTTTTTTATTTACAAATACACGTGATCCATAAAGTACACGTAATTTATCAGAGTTTCATGCACCCCGTTATATTTCAGATTTCTCCACATTGGTATTAGGGTTTGGTGGTTTATTTGTTTGAGATTGCTTGGCTTCCGTAGTTTGATTCACAATGGAGTGTAAGATTCATTTTTCCATACTTTTGATTTACTTTTATCTATGATACATTGTTTTTTTCGCATTCTTGTTTATTTCATTTATTATTATTATTATTATTATTATTATTATTATTATTATTATTATTATTATTAAGAACTAAAGATTAAGGGTTTAGTTTATTTTGTAATCTTAATTTCTAAGAAGGGAAGTGCGGGTAGTGGTGGGGCACCTAACCTCCACACCAGAGGTCAAGGTTCAAAACTCACTAGATATATATTTGGGGTGGCAAGGGAAAGGGTCGGAAGTCATGAGGATGCCTTGGTTAGGCTACGTACATCTGAGACAAAGACACTCCCTTTTCTGGGTAACCTAAATAGGAAAAACCTTATCGGTTTGCCCGGATGTGTGGGTTTTGGGTTACAAAGGATTGAAAGGAACCAAGGAAAACATAAAAAATGGGTTTGGAAAATAACCAATTCAAATGCGATTTCTGATTTCGTTGTTTTGTACGAATTTGGGGGTGGCCAAGGAGAAGGGTCGGAAACGGTCATGAGGATACCTTCGTTAGGCTACTTACTTCTGAGTCAAAGACTCGTCCTTCCCGGGGTAACCTCAAGAGGAAACGGAAAACCTCATCCGTTTACTCGGAAGTGGGTGTTTTGGGTTACAAAGGAAACAAGGAAAACATCAAAAAGAAATTTGGAAAATAACCATTTTAAACGCGATTTTTGTTTTCGTTGTTTTGTTCTATTTTCTTTTTGTGGAAAACACGGGTGTTTTCTCCCAACTAAACTCACCCTCTATACATGTGACTCTGTTTGGTCTGGTGTTATTTGCATTTGTGACCTTGTTCGTAGGAGGTTGTTGGGGAGTAGTGACTGCTACTTTGGGATAATAACTGGACTGCTTAAGTTTTATACTTCTGTCTATTGGTAGAAGCGATAAGCAGCTTAAAAACAAACACCTCAAGAAGAAGTGTTTGGATATACTTATGTTGTACAGAATGTTAAAATTATCTATTAGTGGATAAATAAATAACAAGACAACGCGTTTAGTCACCTGCATATGTTTAAGGGTTTTACTTTTTAGGTTAAATGTGTGGCTAACAAGAATTATCTAAACATTTTCTCCAGTAAGCAGATAGGCAGGAGGAAATTTGTTTTATCCAAACTGCTTATCTGTTAAAAAAAAAAAAAAAAAAAAAAAAAAAAGCAGATTTTCAGCAACCGCAAACACTCTCTAAGTATGGGTTAACAACCAATAAAAGTAGCTTATTTATTACTACTACTATTTTAACTGTTGTTGCTTCATGTGACCTTCGATGCAAGTTTGAACATTCAATGGATAGTTGAAAATATATTTTCTTGCTGATGAACTTGGAGTTTCAGATTTTGCTGTTTCTTGATTATAACTAGACTTCATAAACTTCTTAGTTAATCTTTATGGTTCATAACATGTTCCAAAATGTCAACATGAGAAATTTGGTTACGGTTTGATGCTCATGTTTGGGAGCGTCATAAGCCAATGCAAGGATATGCATTTGTATGCTGTATTTGATATAGAACATATGGATGAAGCAAATAATAATAATAACCGATTGGCTAGGTCAATATGACTCTATTCGCATTATTGTGTGTTTGATAAACTGTTGAACAACGATCACATGTGTGATAGGTTATAGTTGTGAAACTTATGTAACATATACGAAGGTTAAAAGAGTCATAGGACAAAAACAGAGGTCCCAGGTTTGTGCAGGAAGGGTATCTGTAATATGGTCTTACGGTTGAAGGAAAAAAATGCATTCTTTTGTTAGTCTTTACCTTCGTTTATAATAAATCCAGTGAATACGTTGAATGATGGAAAAATTGAACAACAGGATTTGTGTGCTTTTTCAAATAATTGAAGGGTATCTGTAGTCATTTAGACTGGCTTTACCGGATCTGGTGTATATAAGACCATTTACACAATCAGGTGGCTTATGAAGTAGCTCCAATAGTTTTTGTTTTTAGAGAAAAAAAAAAAAAGTAGTATATAATTGAGTAGTATCTCATACATTTGCCAAAGAAGTTTGTAATGATGTTTTTCAGGGTGTTTTATATTCTTTGTCGGTTTTATTATTGGTACCGCATCCCATCCATAGTTTTAGTCATCAGCAGGAATGCTCTGCAAGCAACTCTGTGCCCTGATGTGTTTTAATATATCCCGCATATATAATATATTTACTTGATTTTATGATTCAGTTACTTGCAAAAGATTTTCTACATTTTGGTTTATGATTAGGTTACGGATTGCACATTTCTTTTTGTGATTTGTTAGTATTACTTCTTAGAAACGTAAAAGATGATATATCATGGTTAGATCATGCTCTATGGGGATTTAGTTTAATGTTTGGTCTTATCTATGTTTTTTCATAAATGTATGTGTTAACAACACTCTGATTAGCTGGAACTTATATTATAAAAGCTAAGTAGTTCAATATGGCACTGCGTAACTTTTATTTATCAAGCAAATTAATAAATAAAAAACAGAGAAAAACCATGTGGCTAGGTCAGTAAGGTTATGCTTTCATTATTGTGAGTTTGATGAACTATTTTTTAATTTGTTATTATGTGCCACTACTAGTTGTTATTCCATAAAAAGTTGAAAACTTATATGAATTAATAAGTAATGGCTATTGTTTATCGTTTTCATATCAATTTTTCGCTAAATCTTGACATAAATCAGTCTTACAGTTACAACATCGGGGGCCCCAAAAATTTCGGAGGCCCTGTGCGGTTGTGCACCCTGCACACCCTGAAATCCGGCCGTGGTTATTATGATGTAAATAGCATGATCGGGCTTACTGACAATTACAGTCGTAATCGTTTATAGTGGTATAAGTGTATAACACATGTAACATTTATGATTGGGAGAAGACTTTTAGGATGATAGTAGAGGTCCTCAGTTCATGCAGGAACATTTTCTGTGATTTGGTCTTACAGTTCCAGTGAAATAAAACTATTAGTATTATTTTTTTCAGTTTTTACCTTCATGTCTTCACTTTTGCGTTTTTTAAATGCAAGCCTAAGTTTTAGGTTAACACATGGATATATATCACTTTGTCACATGGATATATATCACTTTCTATTCTTTCTCTTTTTAGGTTATAGTATTTATGCGCGGGATCCGACCAGGGAACTCCCTAACATCTACAGCGTTCCCTTGAATGAAAAGGAACATAAAGTCTGGCTGGAGTTTATGAAGTTCGATAAGAACACTGTATGTATATGATATATGTTATGTTTTTTTTACACATTCATGTATATGTGCACGCATGTCCACACACACGTATTTAATGAAATAGTTAATGTGGGTGGCAGCCTGAACTTCTTGCAATAAGTGAAGAACGTGTAAAACAAGGAAGAATTCCAATTGAACTTGATCATCCACTTGTTCTTGTTATTCGTGACTTTGCAGTTGCTGCCTTCAACGAGAATTGGGAGATAGTATGGTTCCATTCCACCCGCTTTCAGTTATTAAGATTCTGTCTTTTAGCTGTTCAGGGTTTGATAATACACAATTTTGTGTTTTTAGCATGTAAAGAAGGGCGATGAGAACCACCTCCATGATTTTGAATTAATGGAGTGCTATTACGTGAAAGTAAGCAAGTATTATTACTTCTTGATGACTATAGAGGCCATGGAAGAAGGAAATCTTGGCGTGTATGAGGCTCATGTTAATTGCCGCATATTTGACGGCAGGCTAACCTTGAGCAAGTTTATTCTTACCAATCAGACACCAATTGGTATGTTATTATTTAAAGTATCAAATTTCTCAATCTGTTTATCACGTCCTTTCAAGAACCTACGGAATTCCTAGTGCTTGTAATTTTGACCCATCCGTGTAAAATTGGGTTGGGTTTTTGGATATAGAAACTTGGATAAAATTGAAATGGCTCGAATGATTCTAGAGGGGATTGAAAGACGTGACCCAATGCAATGCATACAACCTTCTAAACAAATTTATTATTAAAAAGTGTTATTATTTAAATATATAGGTTTTTTCAATCTCAACTATTCATATAAGGAAGTGTTTGTGGGCCAACTCAACCCATTTTTAATAAAATATACAGTACCAGTTGCCCAGTACCTGTCCTAATACCCATTAACAAATAGCATATCGGTTTGCTTGTGGTCGTAAATGCTGGATGTGGCTCCTTTCACTTTAACCTGATAATTCTCACAAACTGATAGCAACTCATTAATCGTTATGTCACATGCATGCAGGAGGTATGAAGGGCAAGGCATTATCTCAACTGAGATCAATATACAAAACTGCTAAAGGTCATTATTCCATGTATTCCTATTTTTCTTTGTATGCCAACTTTCTTGTGGTTGTATTTTATCTCAAGAAGTTAGATTTACTAATTGTATTCAGTGCTCAACCACACTTTATGGCTATGGAAAGTTAATTAAAGCTTTTCATTCATCATGTGCCTTATATGAGATCACTTAGTGCTGTTTAATTATTTAGGATAAAATTCCAGTTCCGTTTATATTAACACTGGGGTTTTTATGCAGGTATGGGAAAGGACATAAATATCTACTTGAAAACAGCACACAAATCTTTGAAAGGTATTTTAATTCTCACTTTGATGCTCTTACGTTGTGAAATCGAAATTCCACTCGCTAAACACATTCTTATAGTTTATGTATCCTTAATCTTTTCACAGTATCGACTGTTATAGGTTAATTGCATTCGCTCAACATTTTTCTTGTTATCTTCATTCTCTCTTTATACCATTAATTACTAATAGGAAAATGGTTGATGTGTCCAACTCTTAGGCCATAAGTGACACATGGATTATGCTCTCTCTCACTCCTCATACTCACGGTTGACCTTGCCATATATCTAAAGATCCTTATTGGGCATAATATTAGTCACATGAATTAGGCATGCCAATACTATTATAAATATGATACATAGTCTTTTTGTTAGTCTTGTGTTTTTTGATTTATTTCATAAGCTTTAGGTATTTAACACATGGTTTTCAACCAGTCCATGAGGTTCTCCACCCTATGAACCAAGCAAATTCTAGTATTTGAGGCCAACAGGCTTGATCTTTATAGAGATTGATAGAATCTTGAGGGGGATCAAACTTGAGATATGCCAGATTGGACAAAATGTCTCAGGCTTGTGGTATGCCTTCTCTAGAGAGGCATGCTTGATTCTGTCTTGTTGTCTTTTATAATAAGTATATATTTAGAAGACTAGAACTATGGTATCCACACCTTTGAGTTTATGCAAAGCGCTGCTTCCATGTAAACAACCTGTGTCATCCTTATAGGCCCACCCCTTCCTAAACAGGGTTTGTCACTATTTATCTACTTTTTTTTGGCATGGTGATTTTATTGGTAACTAGCATAAAGCTAGAAGAAGAAACATATTACAAAGTTATTTTACAAGCAGACATAGGTTCATTTAGCCAATCGAGCCATAAAGGCTGAAAGGTTTTGGACCTGTTAACAATCCAAGAAAGGAAAAAGTTTTGTTGTCATCCATGAGGCCATGAGGGTATCTTTCTCGGTGGCCTTTCGTCGAATTTTGTTTTGTTACCATAGCACCAAATTACCCAAACAGTAGTTAGAATAACCCCATCCAGAAAGATTATAATCAAAGTGGCTTAGTTAACTACTACTACCTATTCATTTTGTATGCCCAGTTAAGAAGAAAGGCATCAAGGCAGCTGATTTGATTTGTCTGAAGAAACACCGTTTTAAAGCTATGTACCTGTGTAAGTCGCAGAGAATATCTCAGGCTTATGGTATGTCTTCTTTTAACATGCATACTTGATTTATGACACGCTTTTTTTTTATATGGAATTATTATGGTATCGACATAGACCTTGTCTCCTGTTATGGACTTTGGCATCCTTTTTTTTTTGGACTTTGGCATCCTTCTTGATAGGGTTTGCCAGTTTATCTTCATCAGTCTTGTCATTTGGCCTGTGCAGGTAAGAAGAAAGGCAAAATGATAGCTGATTTGATTCGCCTGAAAAAACAAAACAACAAGGCTATGAAAGGTTAATAACTTAACATTCATCATCGTAATAACTCATATCTATGAATATTACCACGTTAATAACTTGATTTACGTCACGCAATAGGTCTTCACAGAGAGCTTTCTTTGCACACTCAGACGCTTGTTCCATCATCTTGCAATCCAACTAATCGAGGTTAACCTATGTACCTGACATTTTCCTGAACTGTAATAATTGTCTCTTATTTCACATATGGAATTGTAAATGAGTCGATTTGGGTAGTGTATCATCTCAAAGTGTCATACAAATTTTTTTAATTTGCTAATCTAATAGTAAATTTGAATTATCTTTAATATGGAGAACAAAGTTTTAACGGGTCAACACAACCGTTGGTAAACTGAGCATATGGCACTTTGACTTTACCACATCTGAGAATGTAGTCCACTTTTGCTAAAAAAAATAACACTAGCCACTTTACTTCTCAATTCTGCGTCTTGATATTGTACATCTCAAACAAATATATCTGCAGATGGTTGGAAGAATCCTACAACATACTTCTATAGCGGGTTGGTGCGTAGGCTATTCGTTGGTTGGGGTTATGACTTCAAAAACCCAGCTGGAGGACGTAAGTTTTTTTATAATGGTGAATGCACATATGACTTGAGGGTTTAATTTTCATGAATTTTGATTTAGTTTGTGTTTCATGTTTCAGCATATAGAAGTTCCATGATTTATTGAAGGTCATTGTGTGGGTCATGTCTGAAGAAATTAGCAGCGAAGATAAAAGAAACACATTTTTGGTGAAACTGGGGTTCTAAAGTTATTAACATGTGCATTTTGTGATACTAGTCTTTGTGATACTAGTCAATACTTGACTCGGTTGAGGTGAAGCTGTTTGATCAAACTCTACTCCTTTGTTTAGTCCCCAGATGTCTATTAGTAAATGCTTGACTCGGTCGAGCTTGAGTTGTTAGATCAAACTCTGCTCTTTTGCATACTCGGAATGACCTTAGTTATTTGCAACCAACATAAAACTTAGTGTTAACTACTTTATATATTTGACTGAATTTGCCTTAAATTTTGAAGGGTGTTGAACTATACAAATATGGTGTAGGTTGTGAAACATAATTGGAACAGAAACTTGATTCCAGGGTTGAATTCGCGTTACTTGTATAAATGACGTGGATTTTTATGCATGGAGTCACACATGACCATGGAATGGTGGTATCAAGGTTGTCAAGATCGGGATTCTATTTAGGATCGTTTTTAGCTTTGCAAGATCGTGATCGTGAGATCGGATCGGGATCGTAAGATCCTATGAAAATGTATATATTTTTGTATAGGGGTTGTAGTTTTATATTTCTATATAATATTTCGACGAATCTAAATGGATGATAAAATAAAAATTTATATTTTCAAGTACCGTAGTAGTAGAATATTAGATATATTGCAATGCATACTTGCACAAAGTTCCTACATACGTGCATGGTGCACCTACTTCTTGTTTTAATGTTTTTTTATTATAGATTTTTAGTGATAACATTTATGCAAAAAGATAATGTAAATTTATTAGCATGTGATTCTATAACTTTTTTTGTTACAATATATAGATTAATGCAAAAAGATAAAATGATTGTATCTGATAGAGGGCAACACAATTTTTTTTTTCTTGATGACCAAATAAATTAAATTAGAATATTCTGATAATATTACTGATTTTTTTTCTTGATGACCAAATAAATTAAATTAAAATATTCATGCTTTTATATGTAACATAAAATAAAATATGAACAAAATTGGGTCAAGTATGTAGATAGTTTACTTCAAAAACAAACTTATGACATTTTACAAAGCACGAAATCATTTTTCATAATAAACCCAAAAAGACACATCTAAACTATTTCTAAATAGTCCATAAAAACATAATGATTTTACACTCATTAATCTTGCAAGAGACAATTAATTAACAACACCAAAATAATAATTTTTTTTTTTAAATTCTTAGTCATTGGGCTTTAAGACATGAACTTATACTTAATAAGTTAATATACCCAAAAAAAAAAAAAAAAATGGCGATCCTATACGATCCGATCCGATCATACGATCCTACGTGCGATCCTACGATCCTGCTGCGATCCTACCTGGATTACGATCTTGTTAAGATCCTGATCGTTTTTTGTGTGTAGGATCATAGGATCGTACGATCCTACGAGCAGGATCGCGATTTTAACAACCTTGGGTGGTATGGTGTGACCAAATAGAGTTATATGGGTTACGATTGTTGAGCATAGTGTGTAAAGTTGTATGGATTATGGACTAGGGCTGAGCATCGGGCCGGATCCCGACCCGACCCGTCCCGACAAAGCCCGATCCCGAAAGTCACCTGATTTCTAAACCGAATACCGACCCGAGAAGTAGTCGGTTCGGTATAATCGGGTTCGGTATGATCGGTTTCGGGCAAGTTTGGCTTGTTTTTTTGGGTTTTTGGCTCGTCCCGACCCGACCCGAAAACCGAAATTACTGAAATGGTAAACCGAATCCCGACCCGAGAAGCTGCTAGTCGGTTTCGGGATGATCGGGTAACGTCGGGATCGGTTCGGTTGTCGGGTCTCGGGCGGTTTTGCTCACCTCTATTATGGACTACTTGCAAGATATAGTTTATCATACATTGATCGATTAAAGTGACACTTATCTCAGCTACTTATATAAAGAGTGTATCTCTTTTCTTGAAATTAAAATATTGAAATTCAAATTAATGTAGTTTGCTTAAATTACCTTTTAAGTACTCTTTAAATTTGACAATTTTTCAAAAATTTGGCAACTTAAATTATGTCTTTTTTTGATTAATTAAACTTGACAATTTTTCAAAAACATAAACTATATTAATTTTTAAAAAACACATGTTTTGTATTTTAAAAAACACATGCTTTGCATCAACGGTCGAATCAGATTCACGATTTCACAAGTATAATTATTTACCGCTATACATCGTCAATTTGCGCGAATATTCGTCTAGTATAATTAATACCTTTAGGGTGCATTTGGTTTGTTACTTGAAATCACTCTCGGTTTAAATAAAGAGTGATAGGACAAATTTCCTTGTTTGGTAGTGAAGGGAAAATAAAAAAAGAGGAGTTGATTTTCTTTATTTCTCTAAATTAATTCATCTCATTTTGAAGTGTAAATTGAAATTCTCAATATGTTAGGCTGCAAAAGGCAGAACACTTGAGTCTCACATAACCCAAAGAATCACAAAACACCTAAATTCCATTTCGAATGTTGGTTGTAAACATGGGTTATTTTTATTTAGAGCTTTGTTATATCCTCCTACATTATATTTTTATATATCCTCCTACATTATATTTCTACATATCATCTTACTCACACAATAATATTATATATTTTTGCTCCATTTATTATCTTTCTGCATTTAAACCGTATGTTCTAAGACTTGTCATGATGATCTTATGAGTTAAACATATAGCAGGAGGATATATCATTTCTCTATCATTTAGTGTTGGTTAAATGGGTTTATTCAATGGTGGGGCCACTAAACTAAGATTCATCCATCTTTTTCATTTCTAACTTTTCATTAAAAACCCTTTAACTTATACAAGAATAACTATGTAAGTATTTTTCTTTTTGTTCATATGATAATTGAGCTCAAACATGTAATAAATAATTAACTAACATCGAGGATTAAATACTACATAAATAAGAAATACAGCAAAGGTAAAACATTGCAACGACTAATCGAGTAGCATGCATATTAGGAAAACTACAATCTTAAATAACACACTAATTAGAAAAGCTACTAGCTTCAAGTTGTATCGAATTTTATTTGGTTGAGAAATTGTACAACCGCTCCAATTATGACCGGGTTGGATGCATACTCCACATCTACGGGGTTCATCAGGATGACGTTTATCCATCTACTTTTTTTACTTTCAAGAACTTTTATTCTCTATTTTAGGCGATTGACCAAAGTGTTACAACCCTTTTCACTTGTTTGCTTTCAAATTGCATCCCTAATCGAAATTTGTTTTCTGATTTACTCTAAAATTCTACTTGTACTTTGTTTTCTACATCACCAACGTCGTTATCTTCTACATCACCAATGTCATTCATAAAACTTGCAACTCTCGGAGAGTGTGATCTAATGGGGATTTCACTTCCATCAGAGTCATCCCCGACAACACTTATTGATTCACTACGTAAAGGATCGAAAAAACTAATATTTGTGAATTACGCTTGTCAAAACCAAACTCGATATTTGCCTTAAATGTATCGTCATTAGGCAAAGAAAAAGGCGTCTTTGGGGGATGGGTGTAGAACTACGTAAAAGATCCAGAAAACTAATGTTTGTTGAGTGGTGATTTTGTTCATACTTAAAATTGACCATTATTAAAGCAATTAGTTGTATAAGAATGGATGAGTAAAAGGTTGAAATTGATATTTCTTAACTAATTTTATCCTTACTTTGGGCTGACGTTGATTGTTGTTAAAAGTATCATGGCTATTTTTTTAAAGGATTTTCTAACTTATTTCACGAGGCACAAGCTTTTAATCATTAAATAAACTCAAATTATTATATTTACATGTTGGTTAATAAAAATTGTTTCCTTAATTTGTTATGTTTACCAAATTTATTATTGTTATATATAGATATAAATTTATTTAATGGAACAAATGTGTTTATTTAATGCTCTAAATTTGTTACAAAACCTTATTTTTAAAACAAATGTATTTATATATTCTTTTTTACATTAATAATAATAATAATAATAATAATAATAATAATAATAATAATAATAATAATAATAATAATGTTGTGAAACTAATAATTAAGAAGAGAACAAAGAACAAAGATTAAAACATGAAAGAATTGTATTATTCATCTCACAATTGAGGCATGTATATATAGTTACAAGATAGAGTATTCCACAAGATACAATTCTCTAATTAAGATAACTACCACTACTAATAGATATGGACATCCATTCCATATTTATTCATAACACTCCCCCTTGGATGTCCATTTGAGGATTATGCCTAGTTAAAACCTTACTAGATAAAACCGGTGGGACAAAAATCTAGTGAAGGAAAAGAGTACATAACTCCTTTATACGCTTGGGATATTGCCTCATTAAAAACCTTGCAGGAAAACCTGTGGGACAAAACCATGGTCAAGGGAAAAAGAGTGCAATCGTATCTTTTCTCCTACGATGATCACACCACTTATGCTCATTGAGTCAGTGAAATGCACATTAAAGTGTCTTGATAGAATCACATGAATATATATTCTCTACATGTTGTTCGCATATCCATTTTTAAGGATTAACATACGTCATACATCCCATTCAATTACATCATCGTACTTCATAAGTCATTCGTTGCAAACACAATTAATTCAAATGATATATTATATCATGTATGACCATTGGCGAGAATCATAAATGTTTCATACACATTTTAGTATGACACTTTTAAACCGATATTGTGATCATCATCTTTATAAATCAAGGGGGCTTTTCCACATCATGTGGCCTCATAAACATGAGTGTCGTTTATCCATATAAGGATAGTTAGCATCTTTCTTTAGTTTTCATGATACACACATATTTCATCATTTAGATGTTCAATCATATGCTAAGACAACATGTGTCTTTTATTTCAAATTCAACTTCTATGCATACATTTGCCTTTATAATCATAAATCAAATTACATGAAACTTAAACAATATTCAAATCTGGATCTCTTTATAAAGTTTCATAGGCAAATATAATTCTTTATTTGGCATAATACTATACACTAAGGCAATCATTAAACGTATGTCACAAACATGATTAATTCAATACAATCAAGTAGTGTTCTCGAGAACTTCTCTTATATGCTTTAAGCATTAAAAACCACTAGCATGCTTCATGCATGTTATATCCTATAATAAAATCTTGTATGAACTTTATTCATTTATCTTTTAGACGCATATCGATTACTTATTATATTTCCAGACTTACAGATATTATATACATTATTGGATCCACCACATCAGAACATATCTCCTTATGATTATTTTCATGTCTTTACGAAAATATTGTGTGCCATTAGTTATGCCTTAAACACGAAAATTTCAATACTTTAATTTCACTTTCTCATAAAGATCGATACATATCCAATAATTTTACACATTCATATGTACGAACTTCAAGTCCCAGTAACCATGTCTCATCACAAGAGACTTAACTCTTTTCATTACTTCTTTGCGTCTTTACCTCTTGTGGCCACTCATTATATACATCTGCACTTTCTGCAGGTATGCTTCCATGATCCTCACCATGATTATAGCGCTATCTTATTTATTTATATAATCATTACCATATCGACGTCGATTCATTACTTTTCGATTCCACACTTTACTAGACATTATATTCTATTATTTGTTGAGATCTCAAAGTTTTTCATGTACCCGGGGTTTTCAATAACATTCATGTCTAGTTTCTCTTTAAAAAAACTATTATGGGGTCTTTATTACCTCGATTCGACCATCTTGATTTTATTGCTCCATTTTATTTCTTCATTCGAGGACTTTTATTTGGAATCAACTAGTCTATCACGTTGCAGACGTGCCATAGACTTACTATCAATAATTGGTTTTAATGTTGGGACACACATTTTAATTGGAGCATTAGCAGCGTATGTATGATCTAGTCACTTTATTTAGGTCACAAAACTTGTCTCGCAACTACTAGATCTGGAATGTAAATTGTCCTTTGAACTTTAAGTTCATTTTCATTAGTGTGAGGATCAACATTTTTGTATCATAATTCATTCCAAATTTCTCGTTGCTCATTCTCCCCCTGAATGAATTATCAATTACAACATCCCATTGTTGTGCGTTGTGGTGGATTTTCAATACAGGTTCCGCACATTTACAGAAAAGTTTATATGGGAAACATATGGTTTGTGACCGAAACCATTCTAATAGGGAGAATTCATTATTAATTGTTGGCAAGATGCGAATTCATATTTTTATCATTTAAAATTACATGCCCCATAAGCTAACAGTTTTGTTCTCACAATTATTGGCTTTGCAATCAACTGAAGACGTTTTATGAACGTTTCAACAAAAACAATTCGCGTATGAACATGGGCTACTTTTAAGTTCGATACTTATTCCAATTATTGCCCAACATATGGAAGTATTCACCACCATTTCCAAAGATACAATTTGGAAAAACATGCTCGCATTTTATAAGACGAGCCATTCATTACGCTAACTTTAAGTTGCGTCTTTAATGATCATTTTGACGATGCATCGATTTTAAAACTCAGAATGATCCATATGGCGGATGTATTAGGCCTATATACACCCCCTTTATATTATTTCCAAAACTTATAGGACAAAGTCTTTACCTTAATTTGGTGATAATAAGTGAACAATACACTTCCATCAAGAACAATAAAAATAATGAAATCACCTTTGAAGAACCCATGGCTCTTGCATATGTTTCGCATCATCATTGACTCAGGATGGTTCAACCGGTCATGCCAATAAATAATCTTGGCTCATAAACTTTAGTTTATGACCACGTGTGCTTCAATTAGCACCTGACTTTATTCAAAAGTCACGTAACATGAATAATCATTGAACTTATATTTCTCCACTAAAATTTATATGAGCACATTTAGAGATTTCAATACAACGTCTCGTAAGCAAATAAAAACCCATAATAAATAATACATGAAAAACTCATTCACACAATTAGAGTAAATTAATACATCTTTACATTTAATATATACCAATTATTCATAGGTAACCTAAAAAATTGCTACAACGATCACATAAAACAATTTTTAATGATTTTGAGATGTTTATAGCGAACTATTGGAAATGTCAGTCTCATATTTGTTAAATTAAACATGGTCATAGTTTCTCAAAATGACAACATAATTTGAGGTTGTCATTTATATAAAATTCATTATTTGCTTTCTTAGTCATGCCTCCAGTACTGTTTTTAGATTAATAAACATTTACTATTTAAAACAAAGCATATCTAGTAGTGTCATAGCTATTTCTCCACTTTATTGTAATTCGTAAAGGTACAAGGCAGTTGTGTGATCTAAGTTGAGTTTTGAGACTTAATTTTTTCCAACCAATAAATATACTTCAACAGGTTCAATATGCCAATAAATAATCTTGGCTCATAAACTTTAGTTTATGACCACGTGTCTTCAATTAGCACGACTTTATTCAAAAGTCATGTAACATGAATAATCATTGAACTTATATTTCTCCACTAAAATTTATATGAGCACATTTAGAGATTTCAATACAACGTCTCGTAAGCAAATAAAACCCATAATAAATAATACATGAAAACTCATTCACACAATTAGAGTAAATTAATACATCTTTACATTTAATATATACCAATTATTCATAGGTAACCTAAAAAATTGCTACAACGATCACATAAAACAATTTTTAATGATTTTGAGATGTTTATAGCGAACTATTGGAAATGTCAGTCTCATATTTGTTAAATTAAACATGGTCATAGTTTCTCAAAATGACAACATAATTTGAGGTTGTCATTTATATAAAATTCATTATTTGCTTTCTTAGTCATGCCTCCAGTACTGTTTTTAGATTAATAAACATTTACTATTTAAAACAAAGCATATCTAGTAGTGTCATAGCTATTTCTCCACTTAATTGTAATTCAGAGAGGTACAAGGCGGTTGTGTGATCTAAGTTGAGTTTTGAGACTTAATTTTTCCAACCAATAAACATACTTCAACAGTTCAATATGCCAATAATAATCTTGGCTCATAAACTTTAGTTTATGACCACGTGTGCTTCAATTAGCACCTGACTTTATTCAAAAGTCATGTAACATGAATAATCATTGAACTTATATTTCTCCACTAAAATTTATATGAGCACATTTAGAGATTTCAATACAACGTCTCGTAAGCAAATAAAAACCCATAATAAATAATACATGAAAAACTCATTCACACAATTAGAGTAAATTAATACATCTTTACATTTAATATATACCAATTATTCATAGGTAACCTAAAAAATTGCTACAACGATCACATAAAACAATTTTTAATGATTTTGAGATGTTTATAGCGAACTATTGGAAATGTCAGTCTCATATTTGTTAAATTAAACATGGTCATAGTTTCTCAAAATGACAACATAATTTGAGGTTGTCATTTATATAAAATTCATTATTTGCTTTCTTAGTCATGCCTCCAAGATCGCTTTTAGATTAATAAACATTTACTATTTAAAACAAAGCATATCTAGTAGTGTCATAGCTATTTCTCCACTTTATTGTAATTCGTAGAGGTACAAGGCAGTTGTGTGATCTAAATTGAGTTTTGAGACTTAATTTTTTCCAACCAATAAACATACTTCAACAGGTTCAATATGCCAATAAATAATCTTGGCTCATAAACTTTAGTTTATGACCACGTGTGCTTCAATTAGCACCTGACTTTATTCAAAAGTCATGTAACATGAATAATCATTGAACTTATATTTCTCCACTAAAATTTATATGAGCACATTTAGAGATTTCAATACAACATCTCGTAAGCAAATAAAAACCCATAATAAATAATACATGAAAAACTCATTCACACAATTAGAGTAAATTAATACATCTTTACATTTAATATATACCAATTATTCATAGGTAACCTAAAAATTGCTACAACGATCACATAAAACAATTTTAATGATTTTGAGATGTTTATAGCAAACTATTGGAAATGTCGATCTCATATTTGTTAAATTAAACATGGTCATAGTTTCTCAAATGACAACATAATTTGAGGTTGTCATTTATATAAAATTCATTATTTGCTTTCTTAGTCATGCCTCCAAGATCTTGCTTTTAGATTAATAAACATTTACTATTTAAAACAAAGCATATCTAGTAGTGTCATAGCTATTTCTCCACTTTATTGTAATTCGTGAGGTACAAGGCGGTTGTGTGATCTAAATTGAGTTTTGAGACTTAATTTTTCCAACCAATAAACATACTTCAACAGGTTCAATATGCCAATAAATAATCTTGGCTCATAAACTTTAGTTTATGACCACGTGTCTTCAATTAGCACCGACTTTATTCAAAAGTCATGTAACATGAATAATCATTGAACTTATATTTCTCCACTAAAATTTATATGAGCACATTTAGAGATTTCAATACAACGTCTCGTAAGCAAATAAAACCCATAATAAATAATACATGAAAAACTCATTCACACAATTAGAGTAAATTAATACATCTTTACATTTAATATATACCAATTATTCATAGGTAACCTAAAAATTGCTACAACGATCACATAAAACAATTTTAATGATTTTGAGATGTTTATAGCGAACTATTGGAAATGTCGAGTCTCATATTTGTTAAATTAAACATTGTCATAGTTTCTCAAAATGACAACATAATTTGAGGTTGTCATTTATATAAAATTCATTATTTGCTTTCTTAGTCATGCCTCCAGTACTGTTTTTAGATTAATAAACATTTACTATTTAAAACAAAGCATATCTAGTAGTGTCATAGCTATTTCTCCACTTTATTGTAATTCGTAGAGGTACAAGGCAGTTGTGTGATCTAAATTGAGTTTTGAGACTTAATTTTTTCCAACCAATAAACATACTTCAACAGGTTCAATATGCCAATAAATAATCTTGGCTCATAAACTTTAGTTTATGACCACGTGTGCTTCAATTAGCACCTGACTTTATTCAAAAGTCATGTAACATGAATAATCATTGAACTTATATTTCTCCACTAAAATTTATATGAGCACATTTAGAGATTTCAATACAACGTCTCGTAAGCAAATAAAACCCATAATAAATAATACATGAAAACTCATTCACACAATTAGAGTAAATTAATACATCTTTACATTTAATATATACCAATTATTCATAGGTAACCTAAAAAATTGCTACAACGATCACATAAAACAATTTTTAATGATTTTGAGATGTTTATAGCGAACTATTGGAAATGTCAGTCTCATATTTGTTAAATTAAACATGGTCATAGTTTCTCAAAATGACAACATAATTTGAGGTTGTCATTTATATAAAATTCATTATTTGCTTTCTTAGTCATGCCTCCGGTACTGTTTTTAGATTAATAAACATTTACTATTTAAAACAAAGCATATCTAGTAGTGTCATAGCTATTTCTCCACTTTATTGTAATTCGTAGAGGTACAAGGCGGTTGTGTGATCTAAATTGAGTTTGAGACTTAATTTTTCCAACCAATAAACATACTTCAACAGTTCAATATGCCAATAAATAATCTTGGCTCATAAACTTTAGTTTATGACCACGTGTCTTCAATTAGCACCGACTTTATTCAAAAGTCATGTAACATGAATAATCATTGAACTTATATTTCTCCACTAAAATTTATATGAGCACATTTAGAGATTTCAATACAACGTCTCGTAAGCAAATAAAACCCATAATAAATAATACATGAAAAACTCATTCACACAATTAGAGTAAATTAATACATCTTTACATTTAATATATACCAATTATTCATAGGTAACCTAAAAAATTGCTACAACGATCACATAAAACAATTTTTAATGATTTTGAGATGTTTATAGCGAACTATTGGAAATGTCAGTCTCATATTTGTTAAATTAAACATGGTCATAGTTTCTCAAAATGACAACATAATTTGAGGTTGTCATTTATGTAAAATTCATTATTTGCTTTCTTAGTCATGCCTCCAGTACTGTTTTTAGATTAATAAACATTTACAATTTAAAACAAAGCATATCTAGTAGTGTCATAGCTATTTCTCCACTTTATTGTAATTCGTAGAGGTACAAGGCAGTTGTGTGATCTAAATTGAGTTTTGAGACTTAATTTTTTCCAACCAATAAACATACTTCAACAGGTTCAATATGCCAATAAATAATCTTGGCTCATAAACTTTAGTTTATGACCACGTGTGCTTCAATTAGCACCTGACTTTATTCAAAAGTCATGTAACATGAATAATCATTGAACTTATATTTCTCCACTAAAATTTATATGAGCACATTTAGAGATTTCAATACAACGTCTCGTAAGCAAATAAAAACCCATAATAAATAATACATGAAAAACTCATTCACACAATTAGAGTAAATTAATACATCTTTACATTTAATATATACCAATTATTCATAGGTAACCTAAAAAATTGCTACAACGATCACATAAAACAATTTTTAATGATTTTGAGATGTTTATAGCGAACTATTGGAAATGTCAGCCTCATATTTGTTAAATTAAACATGGTCATAGTTTCTCAAAATGACAACATAATTTGAGGTTGTCATTTATATAAAATTCATTATTTGCTTTCTTAGTCATGCCTCCAGTACTGTTTTTAGATTAATAAACATTTACTATTTAAAACAAAGCATATCTAGTAGTGTCATAGCTATTTCTCCACTTTATTGTAATTCGTAGAGGTACAAGGCAGTTGTGTGATCTAAATTGAGTTTTGAGACTTAATTTTTTCCAACCAATAAACATACTTCAACAGGTTCAATATGCCAATAAATAATCTTGGCTCATAAACTTTAGTTTATGACCACGTGTGCTTCAATTAGCACCTGACTTTATTCAAAAGTCATGTAACATGAATAATCATTGAACTTATATTTCTCCACTAAAATTTATATGAGCACATTTAGAGATTTCAATACAACGTCTAAGTAAGCAAATAAAACCCATAATAAATAATACATGAAAACTCATTCACACAATTAGAGTAAATTAATACATCTTTACATTTAATATATACCAATTATTCATAGGTAACCTAAAAATTGCTACAACGATCACATAAAACAATTTTAATGATTTTGAGATGTTTATAGCGAACTATTGGAAATTTCGACCTCATATTTGTTAAATTAAACATGGTCATAGTTTCTCAAAATGACAACATAATTTGAGGTTGTCATTTATATAAAATTCATTATTTGCTTTCTTAGTCATGCCTCGAGTCTTGTTTTAGATTAATAAACATTTACTATTTAAAACAAAGCATATCTAGTAGTGTCATAGCTATTTCTCCACTTTATTGTAATTCGTAGAGGTACAAGGCGGTTGTGTGATCTAAATTGAGTTTTGAGACTTAATTTTTCCAACCAATAAACATACTTCAACAGAGTTCAATATGCCAATAAATAATCTTGGCTCATAAACTTTGGTTTATGACCACGTGTTTCAATTAGCACCGACTTTATTCAAAAGTCATGTAACATGAATAATCATTGAACTTATATTTCTCCACTAAAATTTATATGAGCACATTTAGAGATTTCAATACAACGTCTCGTAAGCAAATAAAACCCATAATAAATAATACATGAAAAACTCATTCACACAATTAGAGTAAATTAATACATCTTTACATTTAATATATACCAATTATTCATAGGTAACCTAAAAAATTGCTACAACGATCACATAAAACAATTGTTAATGATTTTGAGATGTTTATAGCGAACTATTGGAAATGTCAGTCTCATATTTGTTAAATTAAACATGGTCATAGTTTCTCAAAATGACAACATAATTTGAGGTTGTCATTTATATAAAATTCATTATTTGCTTTCTTAGTCATGCCTCCAGTACTGTTTTTAGATTAATAAACATTTACTATTTAAAACAAAGCATATCTAGTAGTGTCATAGCTATTTCTCCACTTTATTGTAATTCGTAGAGGTACAAGGCAGTTGTGTGATCTAAATTGAGTTTTGAGACTTAATTTTTTCCAACCTATAAACATACTTCAACAGGTTCAATATGATAACTGAACTATATAACATATATCACATATGACATTTCAACATTGCCTATGTAGTAAGAATGCTAAACAAATGAGATGAACGCCAAACACATGGCTTAATTATGCACACTTAGCTAGTGAGATCCAAGATAGTTAAATGCAACTACCACTACTATACCATGTATTTTCATGATAGGGGTATTAAACTTGTGGATATACGAAGTACAAGATAGACAAATCAAGCCATAAGAATTATTTAATCAAGTAACTATAATACTTTTTGCAATTAGATTATCCTTATATGTAATTGATGCATGATCTTATGGTTTCTTATGTATTCGTTTTAGATCAAGTAGGTAAAAACTAACTCAAAAAAAATTCATTGCAAATCCAAACCAAATTATCTAAATCCCATGTTTCGGATGTTAAAACATCAAACACATAAAATTAAAGTTTAACACAAGTATACTAACCCTTTATGTTTATTAGGACTGTGATGAGTCACAAAAATAATATTATCTAGACATGTAACATTACATATAAACCGATTAGCCAATTTGGTACAAGCATGTCAAAATGCTACACAAATTTAAATCATACAAAGTTCACAAAAACAAACATGCTCACGTGGAAGGAGATAATTATCAGCGAGAATATGAATTCATTGCCAAAGATATAGAAAACAACCAATGATTAATCTTAAGAATTATCTAATTTTCCCATGCAATTTCTAGACATATTCTTCAGTTTTGAACCAAGAATAAACACACATAATCCTACATATTCAACCAATTACAATTATGATAAACTTTGACATTATTTAATGAATCCCTATATGCATGTTTAGATCTCAATTTACATATCATGCAAATATATTGAGAACCGAAAATTTTAAGTTGATTACGATGAAAGACAATGTTCACGAAATTCGTTAGGGTGTATGAACACTTAATCAATGTTAAAAGCAAACAAAATTTGTTAGGGTGTATGAACACTAAATCGATGTTCTCATAAATATCAGTGATAATCGGAATTTCAGATGAAACACAACTTGAATATTGATCTAATTCAAACACTATCAGGACATATAAAGGCATAAAGTAAAGTACAAATTCTAGAGTATAATATCAAATATAATAGTAGATCATACCATAAGAAAACCTGTTTGAATAGTGAATCAACGAACAACTTATAAAACGTTAGGGTAAGTCACTCAGAGCATGCATGTCAATAAAACTTTTATATCCTAAAACTCTATAGAAGTTGTAACAAGTTAGAATCATTTATGATCGATACCAATACATGCTCATATATAAACACGTATTGTGTAATAATCTCATTACATAATACAGTAACTCAAATATGTAATAGAAATTCACCAACCGCAATAAGGCACATAACAGTGTCAATCAAATCTTTGATTTAAATAGTAAGCAATAAAAACTTTTTATAAAGCAACAATTGTAAAGGCATCCATATTTATTTAATAGACTTATATATAAACATAAACGCTAAAGCATGCAATTCGCTAAACAAAAGATACATCCAGATGTAACAATACAACGTTGATATAAATATGATTATATCATAAACCTTGTCTTCAATATCAAGGAATAACAACAAATAGTATATGCATATAAAGATATAAACTAATAAAATACTCTGGACCAATCAATTGGGCAATATTAATAAACGTGAATTTGGTAGTTCATATTCATAAAGAATCATACATTCATACTAATCACTTTTTGATAAATCTATCATTGATATATTCCAACTATTAAGTACCAACAAGTAACATAAAATCACTAAAGCAATAAACATCTATGTTTCGTTTTATTTGTATTTTATTATGTTTAGATAAAGCAATAAGCATCAGTCATACACGTAATTTGAGTTTAAGTAATATAACCATATAATAAAGTATATCTCGTAACACAAAAATCATAACTGATGTTTCCGATTACATAGAACGAGTACAAGAGAGTGGTTTCGTACCTCTAGAGAAGATAGAGCGTGCTGATAACGTGTTGTGAAACTAATAATTAAGAAGAGAACAAAGAACAAAGATTAAAACATGAAAGAATTGTATTATTCATCTCACAATGGAGGCATGTATATATAGTTACAAGAGAGAGTATTCCACAAGATACAATTCTCTAATTAAGAGAACTACCAATACTAATAGATATGGACATCCATTCCATATTTATTCATAACAAATAATAATAATAATAATAATAATAATAATAATAATAATAATAATAAGACTAAAATCTGGGTTGGTCCCTAAAACATCGATTCGCTTAGTTGGGACAAACCACGGCATTATCATCGCCACGGGTCCAAAACATGGCCTTTAATGCCAAATTAGTCGCTGACAAAATCAAAGTCGATTTTTGTTTTGTAGTCGAGGTATTTTAGTCCATACACATTTATACTTTGATAACAATTTATATTTTAGCCCAAGAAAATCTTGATGACATAAGTCATTTTTTAATAAGATGATGAGTTT
>CM040243.1:57524226-57561237 GCA_022545495.1 Chrysanthemum lavandulifolium | reverse complement strand
GTCATGATGAATTTCTTAAGAACCTTGAAGCCATGATAGGAAGCTAAGTGATGATATTCATAAGAAGAATTTTGTGGGAGAAAACGACTCAACACCGGTGGTACAATGCAAGATGATCATCGGGTCTCGCAGCGCTCTTTCTTGACAAAGAGTTAAGAAAATTAAATTAATGTTTCCATAATTCAAATCAACTTTGTGGGGTTTCTTTTTTGCAAGATGACACTAAGCCACAAGAAGCTGTACCTCGCCAATTACTAGAGAATGAGTCTAGCTCGGAAAGTTTCACTCTTCCTTCCACCATCGGTAATTGTGATTGAATGGCATTAGTCGATTTAGGATCTATTGTCAATGTTACGCCAATTTTGCTTTTTCAAAACCTAAAACTGACAGGTCTTAGAGAAACTAAATTGATAGTGAAAATGGCTGATATGTATAGGACAACTCCGGTAGGGATAGTTTAAAACATGCTTGTTAAGATCAACAATCTGTTTTTCGTACCGATTTTGTAAAAAGATAAAGATACGCAACATAGTTTTTCAAAACAGACGATGTACGCAATGAACTTTGAAAATTACCATTGTACGCAAAATACTTTCAAATTTGGAACGATGTACGTAATATGACCGGGAACTAGTAGGTTACCAGGTCACAAAGTTTGAAAATTGGCGAAATGGTCCATGTGGCTTCGTTGACTTTCACCGGTCATTCCGCTTTTTTCGCTTAAAAAGTTACGATAATGGTCATTATGGTTATTGACTTTAAGATTTAGTCCGTTTTATACTTTTAACCCGTTCTCTTACGCTTTTATCCGTTTTGTCCATTTTCTTACGTTTTGTCCGTTTTCTTACGCTTTTATCGGTTTCATCCGCTTTTGTCCAGTTTTCTTACCGTTTTTTTAGGTTTTTGTCCGTTTTATCTACTTTTCTTACGTTTTGTCAATTTTTATTCGTTTTTGCCCGTTTTCATTCGTTTTTGCCCCTTTTTTACATTTTTGTTCGTTGTTCTTACATTTTGTCTATTTTTCTTACGTTTTTGTTTGTTTTTGTACTATTTCAACATATTGAAAAAAAAAATTTGAAAAAAAATTTCCAAAAAATTTAAATTTTATAGCAAATTTTAAAAAATCCAAAAATTTTGAAAAAATTGAAAAAATTTCGAAAAAATTTGGAAAAATAATTCCAGATTTTTTTTCAGAATACTTTTTTTCAAAAAAAAAAATTAGATTTTTTTTTCAAAATTGTTTTTTTCAAAATTCTTTTTACAAAAATAATTTTTTCGAAATTTGGATATATCGAAAAAAAATGAAAAAAAAAATATTTTCGAAATTTTTTGTATTTGTGACTTTTCGGATTTGTTTCAAAATTTTCGAAAAAAAAATTATTTTCGAATTTTTTTTTTTCAATATGTCCAAATTTCGAAAAAATATTTTAGTAAAAAGAATTTTGAAAAAAAATTAGAATAAAATTTCGAGCTTCTTTTTTTTTATGAAAAAAAAAAATATTTACCAAGAAAATTTTTTTGGAATTTTCTTTTTCAAATTTTTTTCATAATTTTTTTTTAAAAATTTGTTTGGAATTTTTTTTTCAAATTTGCGAAAAAAATCCAATTTTTTTTTTGGAAATTTTTTTTTCAAATTTTTTTAAAGTTTTTTTTTTGAATTTTTTTTTCAATATGTTGAAATAGTACAAAAACATAAGAAAAACGGACAAAAATGTAAAAATAAGGACAAAAACGGATGAAAATTGGCAAAAATGAATAAAAATAGACAAAATGTAAGAAAAATGGATAAAAATGGACAACAATCCAAAAAAGGGGTAAGAAAAACGGACAAAAACGGATGAAAACCGATAAAAACGTAAGAAAAACGGACAAAACGTAAGAAAAACGGATAAAACGTAAGAGAACGGTGAAAGGTATAAAATGGACTAAATATGAAATTCAATAACCATAAGGACCATTATCGTAACTTTTTAACTAAAAAGGTTAAGGAATGACCGGTGAAAGTCAACGCAAGCCACAGTGACCATTTCGCCAATTTTCAAACTTTTTAACCTGTAACCTACTAGTTCCGGTCATATTACGACATCGCTCCAAATTTGAAAGTATTTTATGACAATGGTAATTTTCAAAGTTCATTGTGTACATCGTCTGTTTTGAAAAACTATGTTGCGTATCTTTAGCTTTCACCCTCATTAATATGATAAATGCGCCAAAAGAGCACATTATATTAGGAAGACCTTTCCTTGCTACCTCACACGCCCGACTAAAGTTTTTGAAAGAGAAATTTCGTTAGGAATAGATGACGATTGGGTAGTGTTTAATATGAACGGAATTTTGTGTCAAACCTCTAACAAGGTAGTAAAGGTATGTATGGCCGATCCTACAGTTGATGAGGAACCATCAGATATCCTTAAAATTTTTGATGATCTTTTTTTCTATAAAACTCCTTTGTGCTCAGAATTTGAACAGGAATGTAACCTGGAAGAAAGCGATGGAGATGGATCTTTTTGGTTTGACTCCAATAATGAAGAAGGAGGTGGGAAGAGAAAAAAACTTATGTAACTACAACAGGTATACTACACTTTTGTACGCACATGGAAATTATGGATGAAGGGGTAAGGTGTGTTTTACCCCTTCATCCATAATTTTTATGTGCACACAAAAGTGTAGTTTACTTGTTGCAGTTTGTAATGATGCAAAAGTGTAGTTAATAATGAACTTTTATGATGAACAACGCTTTATATTGATGAATTTTTCATGTGCGCAACAGGTAAAACACACCTTACCCCTTTGTAAAGATCGTTGTAAGCTCTTAGACTAGGTTTAATATTATATCTATGAACACATAATAATGAAAGTGGAATATTCAAACATAGAATCAACATTATTATGAACAAGGTTTTTCATTATCATCTCCAACATACAATAATCAAAGTCTTCTTTGATCAACTAACTAACTAAATAACTAAACCACTAAACCCTAGGCGTTTTCCAAATCCCTACGCCTAGGTTCCCACACACACACACCTTTTAGTGTTTACATCTTGTACGTACTAAGACTAATGACCCTATGTCTCTTTATATACTAGAGACATCTAGGGTTTACAAGAGGAATTATAATACAATTAGGAAACTAAATATTCTTTTAAGCATATCTTCTAGAATCTTCCAAATCGTCCATCTTTTTGTAGTTTCCTTCTTGTCACTTTAAGTCCTTCATGTTTCATTCTTCTTGTTTTGTATCATCAAATCTATAATAGACCCAACAATCTTCCCCTATTTGATGATGACAAAACAAACACGATTCTTGTACGAACTTCCCTTGACGAAGTAGCAGAAGTTGAGATAATTAAATCTCACCATAAATGAAACAATCTTGTCTTCCAAGCTTCCCCTTGACTTGAACATGTCACTCAAACATCTCTTCCCCTTTTTGTTATCAACAAATAGGAAACGTATGCAAATAATGATCTTGAACACCACGAACCAATATCATACTTCCAATGCTTCAAATCGCCCACCATTACGCACCATAGGAAAAATGGATCCAAAACAGTAGAAAACTTCAACTAGAAGTAGGAATAATGATCAACAGTAGTAAAAATCAAACACTTCCTCTTGAGTGATGCATGTAGATGGTTAAGCATTTAACAATAAGCTTCCCCTAAAACCCATATGTTAACCATCTTCTTGATTCTTCAAAATCTGTAGGCTTTATGTAATGATTACTTGTGAAGAAAACCGAGTATAACGAATTTGATGAAGAAGTAGAATTTCCCAAACTTGTGTCTTAAATCTTGTACTATCCACGAAACTCCATACTTATACGAATCACCAAATATAAGTAGACCGCAATCCCTTGACAAAATCCTCAACTAATGTGAGACATCGAGCACTACAATGTAACTCTTTTAAGTGATAGCCAATGTGCATAGAGCATCATAAGAAAAATCACACATTGCTAGATTCATCAAGCTATATGATAAAACACAAACCTCAGAAACTCAACTACAACATTAAATAAATGATATTAAACCTTCTTCGTAATCAATTAATCCATAAGAATCAAATACGAGCCTTTTTGAATCCTTTTAAGAACAAATCACAAAACTCCTTGTGTGTGTGAACAATAACCTGTGTGTGTGTCGTCAAAAATCCATAACAATCGTCATGCTCGACTTCCCCTTATATCGAAAACCATACGAAAACCAAAACGTACGCTCTATCCGATATCGATCAAAACTATAATCTCCAGGCCAATGAGCATCCAAATCTTTTAACCATGTAAACCATCTCATAGGCAAATAATAAAAACCTGATATGTATTATAATAACACTTTGATATGAATCTTCACCGACCCATGATATGTATCATGATAATAATGATAGAAAGCATTACCACGTGAAGCCAATTTAACCACACATTAAACAAATAAAGCACCATCCCATGTGAAACCAATTAATGGTACGAGGTTAATATTTGACCAATCATACACTCAAAATACGAATCTTCAATACAAAGTCTTCAAGTATGCATGCAACTTAGTTTATTGCCAAGTTACAACGAGTAACCATTCCTTGGTCAACCATATCATGCTAGCCACCGTCCAATCATCGTAACTTTTGAACCCTTCATGAACAAAAATATTAGAAACTTTATTCACGAATAAACCTCACCACTTTTCTCCTTGCGTCAATATTCCAATCCATCTTTAATGTCACCGACCCAAGAAGCAACCTTGACCAATCTGTGGCCAATAATATATTGCGTATAGTCTGGCCTCCATACAATGAATATCATCAACTTGAAAACTTCGTACAATTTTATAATCCCAGCACGCATTCTCAACTTAAATCAAACTTTGAATCCCAGCATGCATTAAACGTTAAAACAGCTACTCAAAGTGGAATCCAAACAAGTTGAGCATGAACAACAGTAGTAACTTCTTTCGAATACATATGATCAGTAGTATCCTTAATACTATCTTCCAAAACTGTAATTGGACCAGCAGTACATAACTGAAACACGCAGCAGTACTTTAAATAAGAGTAGCAGTACGTTAATCACACAGCAGTACTTTCATCCATGCTTCTCTTATCATCACGTGAACCCCATCGTGAATAACATATTCTTAAAATCTGTAGGCCTTCCTCTTCCAATAAAAAAACGTTTATCCATAGTAATCATGAGAAGTAACCTTATTCGAGATCATACATCAGTAACCATATTGATTTGAACCTCTCACATCCTTGCGCATAAGTAATACCAAGTAACCTCAAATAAATAAAGCCAGAAGAATGATCGTTTAATAAAACCTTGTGTACAGCGACTTCACCCAATAATCATGAGCAGTACCTTGAAAAACGCAGAGCAGTACTTTGTGAACATAAACAAGATTTGAAGAAGCGTGGCGATTTTGAGTAATTTAGGTTTCGATACCAATAAACAAGCAAACCATACTCTAAAAATAGTGATCATTAAAAGCTTATTGAATTAGGGTTTGATAGTACCTTTAATGCATACTCAAACGAATGAAAACACCAAAAATCAAAAATTCGATTTTGAAAAACTCCTTCAAGACCAACTCGACGGTGAATATCTTTTGATTGAAAGCTCGATCAAGATCCTTCGGTGAAAAGTTAGATTGTCATATAGAGAACATCCACCTAAAATTTCGTCCCGATCCGACGGTTAACGAAAAAGTTATCATTGTTTAAAACAACCTCGAAACCTTACGAATATTCCAGATTCGAATTTTTTTTCTTCTTTTCTCTTCGAAAAACCTTGTAGATCGTAGATATCTCGAGCCCCAGGCTCTGATACCACATGTAAAGATCGTTGTAAGCTCTTAGACTAGGTCTAATATTATATCTAGGAACACATAATAATGAAAGCGGAATATTCAAACATAGAATCAACATTATTATGAACAAGGTTTTTCATTATCATCTCTAACATACAATAATTAAAGTCTTCTTTGATCAACTAACTAACTAAATAACTAAACCACTAAACCCTAGGCGTTTTCCAAATCCCTACGCCTAGGTTCCCACACACACACACCTTTTAGTGTTTACATCTTGTACGTACTAAGACTAATGACCCTATGTCTCTTTATATACTAGAGACATCTAGGGTTTACAAGAGGAATCATAATACAATTAGGAAACTAAATATTCTTTTAAGCATATCTTCTAGAATCTTCCAAATCCTCTATCTTTTTGTAGTTTCCTTCTTGTCACTTTAAGTCCTTCATGTTTCATTCTTCTTGTTTTGTATCATCAAATCTATAATAGACCCAACACCCTTCACCCATATTGACGAAAAAATCATCTTATTGATAAACAACGCTTTTTATTGACGAATAATTCATCGTATATTGACGAAAAATTCATCGTATATGATGAAAAATTCAACATAAAGTGTTGTTCATCAATAAAATGAATTTTTCATCATATACGATGTTCATCAATATAAAGAGTTATTCATCAATAAAAAAATGTTATTCATCAATCAAAAGAGTTGTTCCTCAATAAAAATAAATGTTCATCAATAAAAAAAGTTATTCATCAATAAAAATAGTTTTCCATCATAAAAGTTGTTCATCAATAAAATAGGTTGTTTATCATATATGTTGTTCATAAATAAAAAAAGTTGCTCATCAACAAACAGTGTTATTTATCAATAAAAAAAAGCTGTTCGTCAAAAAAATGAGCTATTCATCGATAAAAAGTTATTCATCAAATAGTTCATGAATAAAAAGAGTTGTTCATTATTAAAAAATAAATAAATAAATAAAAAAAAAAAAAAAAAAAAAGTCGCTCATCATTATTTGCTCATCATAGGTGTTCATTATCAATGAACACGCTTTTTCATCAATAAAATGGTTGTTCGTCAATGAAATAAATGTTAGCGTTGTTAATCAATAAATTTCTCTTAGTCATTTTATCTAACACCTTGTGTTCATTAAATATGTGTAAAACGTCATTTTAAAAATGTGATATCTCACTAATATTATATCGGATTTAAGTAATTCAAGTTTATGGGTAAAGAATGGCCAAAAATCTACAAGTTTTGTCTCTTAAGTTATGCTTCAGTCTTAAAGTTAGATAAAAGTAGGGCTGAAGATGCCGAAAACTTCAAGAAAATCATAACTCACTTAAAAAAAAAATATATTGCGATTTATACATCAAAATTCATAACAAATTAAAGAGAATTAAATTATGAAAATTATGGTGAAATCGGTTTTTCGTAAAAGTATATCGTCTGAAAGTTATAACAATTTGAAGTTTGAGAGTGAAGTTTAAAAACGGGTCAAATGACCAAACTGCCATGTTCAAATTCATAAAATAGAGTTGTGGTTGTTGCTTTAATCCAGACGTAAGATTAATTTTTTTTAGCCTTTTTATTTTGATCCCATTTTGCAGAGGATCTCAACCCATTACTTGCATACCAATCTCTCGACAACGTTTCCATACGTTGTAGAGAGAGGTTTTTTTTCTAACTAAGAAATATATTTAATTGATTAATTTTCTACGAGGTACATAAACATGAACACTCACACTAAAAAAGCATTTAATTTAAAAAAAAGTGTGAGGTCTTAACTTCGAGATGCTAAATAACGTGACAGATCTCTCGACAAGTACATAAATTTGTTGACTGGTTTGTATACCAATCTCCCGACAGTTATATAACTTTTTTGATTGTTGGTAAACCAATCTCCCGACAAAGGTATTAATTACGTTTGATCGTATTCACGTTTTTCATATGATAAGAACAAAATTTGTGTTAAACCCCAGATACATGTATTTTCTTCTTATTATGACCCAAGCCGAATTTTCCTATATAAAGGGCTTATTTTCTCCATAATTCACATCACTCTTATTCATGTTCTTGTTTTTCTTCTTTTGAGTTCACTTGTCCCGTGTTCCGAGCTCTCTTTTCAAAACTTCAGATTTTGAGTGTTGTATCTGCAATTGATTCTCTTTTTTAGTTCTCACGGATATATCGTCTATTTCATTCTTTTGTTAATTCCCAATGAGTCCTTAACTTATGTAATGTTCCTTTTTTTACCAACTTGAGAAGAAGAAAATCTTGGGCTTGCATTAAAATGCTTCTTTAGAGACTTTACGGGCCTCAGATTCGATCTTTTCAGAATCAAGTTATCAAATTCTAAGTCAAATGTATCTTTGCTAGTTATTCTTCTTTCTATCGTACCCGTCCTTATAAATCTTATTGCTTCAATTCAAGATTACGCTTTAAAAGAAAGGAAGGAAAAAAAAAAGATATATATGACATAGAATTTAATGGCATGATTCGGAAAAGTATGGACTGTGAGGCCGGAAAGTCTCTAAAGAGGCAATTTAATGCAAATACACGACTTTCTTCTTCTCAAGATGGTTTTCATCAGACTCTTTTTTCAAGTCCTTGCGTGAGCATGTAGTGGTTGTATAGGCGAATTACATCTCTTGTAACTGATATATCTATATGTATTTCTAAGTTCTTATAATAAATGATAAGTATTTATTTCGGTTGTTAATACTCTTGCACTAGACGTTGTTGTGTATTAATGTTGTTTAACAATTTAACCATGTGCTACCAAATCAATCTTCTGGTAGGTATCACTACTATTATTTTCAATCTCTTTCGGGTACATGTCACCTTCTTGTGATATAACTGATGGAAAATAGTGGGTTAAATAGCGGTGTATTTTTAGAAAATTTATGATTTACTTGTTAAAGACTTTAGCAGACCTTAGATAAATCATGCAGCGGAAGACTTATCTAAAAACACAAGTTTACAAAATATTTTTTCCCAATTTACATAGAACCATATAAAACCATACTTAATTAATCATGTAATAAAGACATTATTGCGTACCTTATGCAAACCAGCAAACATGAACGACAATCTTCTTTTCTCCTTTGCTTTCCACGCCCCGAACAGTCCAAGAACACTGGGGTAACAAACTCGATCTACGATGAGACCAATCCAACTAGTATCCACACTAGCACTTAGACAAACTCTATAGCTGCTAGGCTTGAGTTTACTACGTTTAACGTATAAGAGAACGAACAAGAACACGAACACTGAAAGTGTTCATGTGGTTGGTGTGTGTGGTTGGACAAACGAGAGCACCACGGAGGGTGTTTAGGGTTTTCTTAATTTCATATTAATCAGATTCATTTGATTTCTATTTATATCATCGATGTACTTTATCCAATAAGAGAGAGATAATCACTAAATATAAACAAGATAATTACTTAATTTAAATAAGATATAAACTTCTTATTTAAATAATGTAATTACTTTTTTGAGCCTTGATATATAGGCCTAATAGATAGAACTAATTGTAGGCCTAATCATATTAGGATGCCACTTGTATTTCATTTAAATGTTAAGCAAATATTTACTGAGAATTCCTAATATACCCTTGCATATATAATTTTCTAATTCTAGGGTTGTAATTTTCCGTCAAAATAATTTTTTCTTCACTGTCATTTCTTTTTATTTTTTACTAATCTTTTCTATTCATTCATTTGTTATCATAAATTTCACACAAACAAACAGTGACTAATATTTCTAACAAAAATACTTACGATTAGCTTCTGAAGTAGATGTAAATTCAATAGACATGCAACTAAAAGATTTAAAATGCCACCTCCTTTCTTGAATTCAAAGTGTTACCATAATGCACCATTTCAATTTTATTAGTATTATATATACTCGTAACAGCCGGACTTTTAGTCTTCTACTGCCAACAAGACTTCTAGTACTATAACAATTAACAATTTAATACAGTTTGTATAAAGTGAATTTACTCCCACCTAACATTGTTCAAAATAAAAGGAGCGAGGTTTGTTTAGTTAGAATTAAGGATTTAAAAATATAAATTGTCAAAAGAAAGCAAAGACAGAGGCTTAAAGTTGCGAGGGATGATGTAAATTGTAAAAAATAAGATTGATAAATGGAAGATGGAACTTAACAATATTGTTTTATCATTCATAAAGGTATATTGGGAAAAAAATCGACTCAAATATAAATAAAATGACAAGTGTACCAATAAAATTTTTAAGCCTTTTTTAGTGTCATTTAATTATGTCTAAGTATCATTTCTCTACTATTTAAATGATAATTATTCTTATCAAACAAAATAAATATCATTCACCATATTTAGCACAAGCCCAACTGAAATCCCTATAGAGGGTGGGTCATGCGTGGGCCCACAATGCGCTCAACAAACATCTTTGTTCTGTCCAACTTAATTAAATGAACAACTTAATTAAATGTTCATTTACCCATAATCTTAAATAAGCCCAATTGCTAATTAAGTTTAGTACGTAAATGAATCATTTAATCTTACAATTAACTCTAATATATATGTACGAAGAGTTAAATCAATTTGTTTCTAACGATGTTTGGACACTCGTCCCCCCACCTAGTAATCAAACCATAATATGAACCAAATGGGTATATAAAAACAAGTTAGATGCAAACGGTATAGTGTCTAGAAACAAAGCTAGACTCGTTGCCCAAGGGTATAATCAACAAGAAGGAATAGACTTTGATGAGACCTATGCCCCCGTGGCTAGATTAGAGTCTATAAGAATACTTCTTGCTTATGCTTGTGCTAATGATCTTAAGCTTTATCAAATGGATGTCAAAAGTGCTTTTCTAAATGGTTTTATTAATGAAGAAGTATATGTAGCTCAACCTCCGTGCTTCATCGATTTTGAAAACCCAAACATGTGTATAAGCTAAAGAAAGCCCTTTACGGTCTTAAACAAGCTCCAAAAGCTTGGTATGATAGACTCAAGTCATTCTTAATCAAACACAACTACACCATGGGGTTAGTTGATAACACACTTTTTACTAAGAAAAGAGAGTCACATATAATCATTGTTCAAATATATGTAGATGATATTATATTCGGATCTACTTGTCAAGACATGTGTGATGATTTCTCTAAAATCATGCATGACGAGTTCGAGATGAGGATGATAGGAGAACTTAGTTTCTTTCTTGGTCTACAAATCAAACAAGTAGAAGATGGTATCTTCTTTAATCAATCTAAATACATTAAGGAGATGTTAAAGAAATTCGGTTTAGAAGAGTCAAAACCAATTAGGACACCAATGTCATCCGACACTAAACTCACAAAAGATGAAGAAGGCGAATCCGTTGATAACACAAAATATCGTGGCATGATTGGTAGTCTTCTCTACCTCACGGCTAGTCGGTCAGATATCATGTTTAATGTTTGTCTATGTGCTAGGTTTCAAGAAGATCCTAAAACATCACATCTAGAAGCCGTCAAAAGGATATTTAGATACATTAAGGGTACAACTCAATTAAGATTATGGTATCCTAAGGGTACGGGAGTAGAAACAATTGTATATGCAGATTCTGACCATGCAGGTGATTATGTTGACCGAAAAAGTACAAGTGGGGTATGTACTTTTATGGGATGTTGTTTAACATCTTGGTTCTCAAAGAAGCAAACGGCATTAGCAATATCAACAACCGAAGCCGAATATGTCTCTGCCGGCAAAGCATGCCAACAAGCACTATGGATGAAACAAGCGTTAGTTGACTACGACATCCATCTAAGTGACATAGCCATTCTATGTGACAACAAAGGTGCCATCGATTTAAGCAAGAATCCGGTATTGCATTGTCATACAATGCATATAGAGATTCGTCATCACTTCTTAAGAGACAATGTTCAAAAGGGGAAAATCTCTATTGAGAAGGTGGCGTCCGAAGACAACATAGCCAACGTCCTCACCAAACCGTTGAAGCGGGAACAATTCAACCTACTTCGTCTTGGTCTTGGTTTCATGGAACAATAGTCGTAATTTGCTTTTAAACTCTACAAGGTATGTAAACACTAGCCTTCTTCTTTCTGAGTCTAGGATCTCTATTTCACGCACAACTCACAAGCAATACGGGAATTTTCAAAACCCAAGATAAGTCTTACTTATAATTCGTATTTTTCTCTTAAGTTTTTCAAGATAAGTACCTTTTGCAAAGACGTAATTACATACATATTTTTCTCTTTCAAAGAATAAACGGTTTATTCACACATAGAAACCTCTTTTCAAAATGTTTTCTAAAAGGATAACTCTCCCCGTATCACTTTCATAAAAGCCATTTCTCACGTTTAGGACAAATCGCTTTTTCATTATTAATACAAAATAAAAACTCGTTTTCATTGCATCTCTTGTCTTTTGAATGCTAAAGAGGACACATAACTAATATGTGTTTTCGGGTACATTCATTTAAGCAACAATGAATTAGGAGCACTCGGGTTATCTCACGTAATAGTGTGCTTTTTCACTTCTAGTTTATTTTTCTTTTCTTTTTAGGAATCGAGATAACCGCAACTCCAAATGGTTTGCATATAGGCACACACTAGGCACAAATATTTCCGAAAAGGAAAATCTTGAGCTGACTGAATCACCAGTACCACGGATCCCAGCCTTAATGTTGGACGGATCCCTCAAGGGAAGGATCCGTGGGATCCGTGAGATATAAGCTAATTTTATCTTCTATTTTCCTCACTTTGGATGAAAACTTCAATAGTTTCATCATTTCTTTTAATTTTCTTTTGGAGTATGCTATTTAATGCTTGTGTTCTCATGATCAGATGCCTTAAATTCATATCTAATCATTAGATTTTAATCCACATTTTGGGTCAAGCATTCATTACAATGCATTATTTTTCTATAAACAGGATTCCCAAAATGCTTGCATATTCATCATATCACAAACAAACACCAACATGTCATCCAAAATATCTTCCAACATAGATGAATCACCTAGTGCAAACAATCTCTTTCAAGAAATTCAAAATTTTGTTCTTCCACCTTCCAAAATACCACAATCAAAATCTATAAAATTTGAACGGATTTGCATCCGGCCTTGTTGTTTACCAAAACCATCATCAAATGGTTCATCACCAACCACTATTTCACCACAAGATGCTTCCATTATAGCACCTTCTTCGTCACCAACAAGTACACCACCTTCATCACCCATCAACTCACCACCTAAGGTCACTCTTTTGGAACTCCTTAAGACTCCAACAAGATCTCAACAACCAAAGCAAAAAGAACTAGTCTTTTTGACACCTCCCACTTCTCCAAACACAATTTTCAAAGACCTTAAAACCTCACCACCCTTAGCTCCCATTTTGTTACAAGAACATCTAGGTTCTTTTCCACCACCACTTCCAAACATTCCGGACTTTGATCCGCTTTTCTAACTTTTCCACCACAACTTCCGTGATCTCACAAATCAAAGTCGCTTGAAAACTTCCGCACTCATTACCCACATCACTTACATTGTGAACATTGCCAATCCACTAGGGATATTGCAATAGAAATTAGGGAAGAAATGTGATTCATTCTTAACCTCATCCTTGATCGCATCAATATCATTACTTATCAAAACCTCCATCCATAATCTTATGCAAGCATGGAAGGAATCATTTTTTTACTATTCTTTTTTTAGTATTTTTCTTTTGAGTCATCTTTAAGAACAAGTCTTGTTCTTCCTTTTACATGCTTGTATGTGGCATAAATACCACTACATTTTGTTGTTTTATTACAAGGCCTTGTTTACATACCTTGGCTCCCAATCTTGATTCTCGTCAATCACAAGATTATTTATGCATGTTACTACTAACCCTTTCTTTGTAGGATTTTTTTATTTTTCTCACTTGACGCCCCAATCTAGGGGGAGCTACCATCAAGGGGGAGTAAGCGATACGTGGACTATTTTTCCACATTTTATTTCTTCATTGGGTTAACTTTTTGTTTCGACAAAAAGGGGGAGAAGAAGTAAAACTTATGCTTTCAAAATATACATCTAATCTTAAGTTTTACTCATCATAACATTATGTTTTGTCATCAACAAAAGGGGGGGGGGTTGTTAATACAAATAAACCGTAAAAACGTTTATTAACATTGGGTGATCTCTTTGTGTTTTGTTGATAACAAATATAATGTTATCATAAGTAAAATTATAAGGATACATGTTATTTTTGTAAAGCATTTACAGATAGTCATTTAATACAAATTGTTGTAATAAATCATTTGTTGTATTAGATTATTAGGATGGGTAAAAATCACAACCATGGAGCATATCCATAACCCATGGTATTAACCCATACCCATTTGACTAGATGCATTGCATCTATTAGATACATTGTATCTAATGAAATACCCATGGACCAACCCATAACCCATGACCCATGACCCATAACCAAAAAACCCATGGGTAAAGAGAAGCGTCCCACGGATCCCTGAGGATACACTAGATGGATCCCTTAAGGGAGGGATTCGTGGGATCCGTGGAACAGTGGCAAAATAGAGAGCCATTTCTTCATTTCTCTTCACCCCTCTTCTTACTAACTCTCTCATATACTCTTACTCTCTTCTAACAAAAGATCACTTGATCTAGAGAGTTGTTCTTCTTTCTTCTATTGTGATTCTCATATAGGTCCTTCTCTAAGGCGAGATCACGAGCTTTCTACAAGTCATCCAAGCAAGGGTCCTTGATTGATTTGTTCCTCCACAAGATTTCTGTAGCAAAGATCTTGTACTTGTTATTTCACATAGTTGTTGTGTAATAGTTGTGTTGGTTTGGTCCTTCGTGTTACGGACTCGGTATTTAGCTTTGTACCAGAAAAAGGTGTAAGCAACGTTGTGAAGGCTTCTCCGCCAAGTTAAAGGAGTTTGTTGACATAGTGCTTGAACTCTCGAGTAGGTGACTCGGGGAGTGGAGTAGGGCAAGGAAGGTGTCCTTGTGACTCGAGTAAATGTTGTTATAGATTTGTATGTGCTTGGTTAATAGAGTTTTATTCATTAGGTAGTATTATTTATCAATTTCGTTCACAGGTTAATCTTATTCATCAGTTAGTGTTCGTTCATCAGTTAGTCTTGTTAGTCAGTTAATCTAGCTTATCAGTTTTCTAAAGAAAATCGCGTTGTTTATCAGTTTTATAAAAATTCACGTTTTTCATCAGTTCATCAGTTTTCTAAAAAAATCACGTTGTTCATCACTTCATCTATTTTTTTTTAAATAATCACAATGTTCATCAGTTAGGTCACAATGTTCATCAATTATTATTGTTTATAAGGATTCTAAAAAAATGATATTGTTCATCAATATTCTAAAAACAATCATAATGTTCATCAGTTAATCTTGTTCACCATTTAGTCTGTTCATCAGTTAAAAATGGCTAAAAATAACAAAAATAACAAATTAATTTTTCCTTAAATGCGGAGTTTGTGTTCTTACCCTTTTTGTAACGCCCCGACCCGACAAGGGTAAAGGAATCACAAATAATGGTGTCATATCAAAGCAAACATAAATATCCAAAAGAAGTCTTAACATAAATGATGAAATAATTCAAGTCAACATGACTTCAATACATAGGTCCCAATGGAAAAATAAACTCCAATAGAAATAGTCTAAAATAGTAAAGTCTTAAATGGCATCATAAGATCAAAACTAAATATCTCTAAGGTAAGTCCACTCATGCACTCATCCCAAAGCAAAACCCGGCTCCAATGCTTAGATACCGCCATGAAAGAAAGGAAAATGCGGTGAGCTTCAAAAGCTCGATGAATGATATAAAAGCAAAGCAAATACGAAACGAAATCGAATACGGAATATAGTGAATGAAAGATAGCAAAATCATAATCATTTTCGAGTATAAATCGAAATATCGAATAAGGTTTATAGTTAACTACCACGAGCCCGAAACATATATCGATCATAATCATATTCACATAAGGCAACATTTGTAGGGAGACCTACCAGAGTTATGAAGGACGTGCATGCACGCAAGATCAATCATCGATAATGAGATAACATATAACGATAACGAGATAATGATAACATATAATGATAATGATCTAGATGCATCCATACGCCTACGCATGATATTGGTCATATAACATAACTTGAGCTCATAACAGATAACAGATAAGGAACGTGGCGAACATCACTCTCGCCCTAGAGTCATGTCGAGGTGCATCAACGACACGGACATGGAACCCCATGACTAGTGAAATATTTGGCTCGGTGTCAAACTATCTTAGGTCAAATCGAATGTCAAAGTCGATACGGATCATACTTTATCGTAAGATTAATCATATTTTCAAAATCGAGTTTTCATATCATATAGTTTAAAATCAAATGTTTTATAATTCGGAATCGAGTTCGATAAGCAACACTCAAACAAATGAATGGGGTTCATAGCAAAGGCTTAGGAAACCCTAATATAAAAGCTAACGAAGAAAACGTTATAAGAAACCTTTACTAAAAAGGTCGAATATCTCGTACCTTATTCCAAAGCAAATGACCAAAAGCGTAAATACGAAGCAAAGGATTACTCCTTCTTCACGTAACCTATACACATTAACGGTCGTACATGTTATTTATGATTCCATAATTGTCGAAATGATCTTTTAATGTTTGGTGTTTATACTTAGTGTATTCAGTGATCTTAATAATTTAGAGATTTATGATTAAATGAGACTTAAGTGTTTTATAACCAATATTGTAGGTTAGGGTTCATTATGTCATTTATTAAAGTTTAGGGTTAAGTGTGAAAATAGTTTAAAAGTCATAACTCACACATGAAATAATGAATTAATACCTAGCTTCAAACCCTAATCGACTCTCATTTATGTTCTAGGGTTTTCCCACTCTTTTAATATCATTTTAATGTGCATTTACTTTACATGTTACGTCATTTAATGACTCATTACTTTGACCTAGCACGTAATGAAAACAACCTTTCTTTTTATGCTTCTCCATGCACGCACTCACACATGCAAGTAATTACTCATACTCAAGTCGACACACACAACTCATTAACTCTTGTTTATTTACTCAACACCTTCATGACTTTAACCATACGTTACTTATATACATATTATACGTCAACTCTTATACCCATGCACGTTTATGATTTCATGTGACAATAAAAGTTACTTATTATCCGGATTAGATACACATCGACACACACATGCACAATAGCTTCGAAAAGATATGAGCACGTACTACGTTTACATATCGACAAGCTCACTTGACTCACAACACACGCCAAGATGATACACGGTTCACAAACCAATTGGTTCGGTTCACACATCACTTAGGGTTTAGGTTTTGCATGTTCTTTACTCATTTAACACACGTTCACAAACACTCACATGGTTCGCTAATATATATGTTTCGGCTTCCATGTTTTACGCAAACCCTAACTCCTCTACGTACCTTACATATTTACGTTTGCATGTTATACCTTGGCGATTTATTATATATGTGGTTCGGTTTATATATAGCTCGACATACTTAATACCGATTCACACAACACATATTACAATACATGCTCTCTAATATTTATAAGGTTCGATTCATATATGTTGTTTCGGTTTCATATGGTTCGGCAAAACACAAGCTTCGATTAAAAACAAAACATGTTACAACATATAATAACGTTAGGTGTATCAAAGTGAGACGAGAAGAACGTAGTTATACCTTAGCTTGTCACGTTGGAACCAAAACTTCGACACCAAGGGGTGTTAGCAATCGGTAAAAGAAAAGAAAAAGAAGAGGCAAAGAAAATACCAAACTTGCAAACTAGGGTTCCAATTTGTGTTAATGTGTTTGTATTTATAGGTGGTACAAATCGGATTAGGCTTGAGGTGTGTAGGCTTCGGCTTGATCCAACCGAACAAAAGAAACACGGCCCAAGTGGGCTCTCGGCTTGAGTCCAAACCAACAAAACGAACGGCCCAACTTGGTTCACAAATAAACGAAAGGCGAGGCCCAACTATTTATGCGAGACGTTTAACTTTCGTCATACAAATGTCGATTTCTTAAATATATCCGTTAGGTTTTAATTATTCATAAGTTAGATTTTAATTTCGTTAAATGAACATAAACGTATTTTACGTATTTAATAAATTCCGATTTCAAGGGTATTTTAGTCTTTATTTATGTTTTAGATTTTCAGGTTTTACACTTTTTATTCCTAGGACTCCCCAAATTGCATTAAGATATTTCCAATTTACAGATTAATATTTATTATATAATCGTGCCTAATCTACAACGTTACTATTACTAATCAAATGGTTATGCTCAAAGTCATGTCATGATTGTTATGTTATAGTTACGTACATCGTTATTTCATCCTACATAAAGGGCTTCTTTTCTCCATAATGCAAATCACTCTTATTCGTGTTGTTGTTTTTCTTCTTTTGAGTTTACTATCCATGTGCATTAGAATCTATTTTCTCAGCTTCACATTTAGAGTGGTGTATCTAAAATTTGATTATCTTTGTTAGTTCTCATAGATATATCTGTCTATTTCTTTTTGTCCTCTCTATTTATTTGTTCCCAACAAGTCATTAACTTATGCAATATTGTTTTTTTACCGACTTGACTCTTGAGAGGAAGAAAATCTTGAGCTTGCATTAATCTTTAGGAACTTTTTGTGCCTCAGATTCGATCTTCTCTAAATCAAGTTATCAATTTCTAAGTCAAATGTATCTTTGCTAGTTAATCTCTATCATACCAGTCCATATAAAATTATGTTAGGCAAAATTGCATATATATCCCTCCCAAAGTGAATAATTGCATATATATATCCTTTGTACAAGTTTTTTTAGCATATAGTACAATGGTTTTTATTGCATGCTTTGGATATATATGCAATTTTGCATTTTCGGGAGGATATATATGCAAAAGCCCTAAATGTTATTATTTTAATTCGATCATACACTTCAAAATAAAGGAAGAACAGAAAGCTATATATGACACAAAACTTGATGGCATGATTCAGAAAAGTATGGACAGTGAAGCCAAAAAAGTTTCTAAAGAGGCAATTTAATGCAACCACGCGACTTTCTTTCTCTCGAGATGGTTTTCATAGTATTTTTTCTTTTCGAGAACTTGTTGTGAGCATGTAGTGGCTCAGTATGCGAATAATGTCTCTTGTAATTACGATATCTATGTACATTGCCAAGTTAATAATAAGTATTTATTTTCTATTGTTAATGCTCTTGCACTAGACCTTGTTGTGAATTAATGTTCTTTAGCAATTTAACCATAATCTATCATATTAAACTTCCAGTAAATATCAACTCATATGATTAATTAGTTTATAATTGCTATTATTTTAATCTTCTAGTACATGTCACGTTCTTGTGATTTTCTTAGAAAATAACTTCAATATAAGTGGTTGTAAATAATTAAGTTTAATAACTTCTTTGATTCTATTAAATCCTATATTCTCCTAATTAATCTTCACTAATATGTAAAGCATTTGAGACTATTCCATAATTAGCAAGACATAAAAATTTAGACTCATAAACTTTCTTGTTATGAAAAGATTTCAAAACTTCAACTTCATCAGTAACCTCAAATAATGTAACGATCATATTAATGATCAGATAAGTGATTTAAAGGGAAAAAAGTGTGTAACCCTCATATCAATACTTGTAATTGATGAAAGAAGTAATCTTAATTTGTCTTGTATTAGTTCACGGACTAACTTTGTACATTTGTAAGTTTCAGTTATGAAGAGTTTTATCTATTGGCTGGATTAGTCAAGAGTGTCAAAGTTAAGGGACCAAGTTGTCAAGTGAAGGAAGTTCTAGAGCTAGGCTATATAAGCTAGAAATTGGGGTTTTTCAAACCGAATTGGTTTATTCAATTAACTGGTGTTAATTAATTGTCTGCGTGATTAATTGCATGGATTTAAAAGTTTTTCCAAAAACGCCTAATTTCTTAAGAAAAAATTAGTGTTTGGTATTTTGGGGGTTTTTTCTCAAAGACTCGTTGGGTTGATTAACGTGGTTAATCGATAGATTGGTGGTTCGTTCTGTAGTTCTTGAGGTGATTTGGTTAGTTGTTTGTGGATCTTGGAGAAGATCTGATATCTTCTTGATTCTTGAAGATTGGAGTTGATGTTTGGTTTCCTTTTGTGTTCTTGACTAAGTGAATCAAGAACATAGAGGGAGTTCTTCCGCGATTTTTGTTGTTTACGTGCATTGTAACACCTCTCGCACCTTTCTCTTCTTTTGATTTTCTGTTTTATTTTCTTGCATAGTCTGCTGGAGGATAGGATTTGGATATTTTTGGAAGTTGAGATTGTTTGATTGTTGGTAGTTTTGTACTTTATGAGGTGTTGTGTCGTTGTTTTTTCTTTCCATTGTTTTTATTTCTTTATTGCTGTTTGTTTGTTTGTGTGCGCCCTTGACCTACCACCTTGAGTGGCAAGGAAAGCCTGGGAACTTCTTTCTCTGGCTTCCTTGTGTGTTTGATTGTTTTGTATTTGTTTTCATCATGTATGTGCATAATTCTAAACATAATACTCCACCATGCTTTTGTTCATGCTTCTGAAGAATAAGATGATGTTCTTGAACCTATTACATTAATAGGTAAACTGGATTTAAGTGACCCTCTGCATTTACACCCTAATGATTCTGCCTCATTGACTGTGATTTCTATTAAACTTAAAGGTACTAAAAACTATAATGTGTGATTGTGTGGTCTTGTGCTATGTTATTGGATTTAGAAGGGAAAAGTAAGATTGGCTTTATAGATGGTACTTGTAAGAGATCCAATGTTGATGAAGTTTTGGGGAGGCAATGGGATAGGGTTAATGTTGTGGTCCTTGGTTGGATTTTAAATTCTATAACTGAGGAATTATTTTTGGGTCAAATTTTTCAAAAAGGGCCTCAGATGTTTTGAATGAATTAAAAGACACTTTTCATTGAGTTGATGGTTCATTTACATTTAATCTGCATCACAAAATTAACTCTTTGAATCAAAATGGGACAACTATTGCTGAGTATTTCAACAATTAAGTACATTGTGGAAACAATTTGATGCTCTTGTCAAGTTGCCTAGATGCACTTGTCATGCACCAGAAGACTTTAAAAAACATAACCAACTTATGAAGTTAATGCATTTTTTTAATGGGTTTGGATGATTCTTACATGCAAATTAAAAGTAATATTCTAGCTAGAGATCCATTAACTGATGTTAAAGGTGCATTTGCTATTATCTCTAGTGAGGAGTCTCACAGAGTTATTGTGTCTGGTTCTAGTACTGGAACCTCTCAAAGGTCTCAGTCTTCTGTGTTCTTTTCTAATGTGGGGAATAGAGGGAATTTCCATAGGTCTCAAGCCTCTGTGGATGCTCCTAGACCTAGTTCTAGACCAAGACCTAATGATAATATAAGGACTGCTGGGGTCCTTCTCTTATTTGTGAACACTGTGGTTTTAATGGTCATACTATAGTAAGGTGTTTTAAACTCATTGGATACCTTGCTGATTTTGGTAAAAAGAAAATGGCCAACCTCTAAAGGGAAAAATGTTGTTAACAATTCATTGGTCTAGTTCTTCCTCTCGCTTCCTCGGATGAACAAATGGCTACTCTTATTTAATTGATTAATGAAAATTCTTTTTCCGGAAAAGTCATGCGAGGACAATGTGGCATGTACTTTTTATAACTCTAGTAAAGTCTTTAATGAAAACTTTGATAATTTGTTTTGCTCAAACAATCAATTACACTCTAATCTTGTTAGTAAAGGTGTTATTACTGATTCTGGTGCTAACCAAGACATGACATATACTGCTAAGTATCTTGTTGATGTTGTTGATGTTTCTCATCATAGAATCAAAGTTTCACATCCTAATGGGATAGAAGCTTTCATTACTAAGATTGGAAACATGCCATTAACAAACTACTTAACATTATATGATGTTCTGGTTGTTCCTAAATATTGTGTCAGTTTGCTATATTTTCATAAGGTTTCCAGAAATAGCAAGTTTATCATTGCATTTGATGAGGCTAATCATATATCTTAAATCGTGACTTGAGGCGGGGAAAATTCTAGGACCGTAAGCAGTTGGTGGATTATATTATTTCGACGAAATCAAGGATAGAACCTTGAGAGGTTTTCAGTTAATAATGTTTTTTTTTTATCAATATATACTTGGCACTGCAGGCTTGGCCATCCTGCAAAACAAGTCTTAAATGTTTTAAAACCAATTTTAGGTTTTATAATAAAGAATATGACATTGCTTGTGATATTTGTCACAAGGTAAAGCAGACAAGAGAACCTTTTCCCTTGAGTGATCATGTTTGAAAACAGTTGGATGATTTAGCTCACTTAGATTTATGGAGACCTTATAAAGTCACTAGTAGGGATGGGTACATATACTTACTTAGTATTGTTGATGATTTTTCTAAGGCAGTTTGGGTTTATTTTCTAAAATCATCAGTTTTATAATTACGTTAAGACTCAGTTTAATAAACATGTTAAGTCTTTTAGGAGTGACAATGGGACTGAGTTTGTTAATCACTAGTTTACTAAGTTTTGTGAGCTGAATGACATTTACATCAGACCTCATGTAGTTATACCCCTCAACAACATGGCATTGTTGAGAGGAAGCATAGATATCTTTTAATGTTGCTAGATCTCTTTTGTTTCGGGGAGGGAATCCCTTGAATATGTGGTCTGAGTGTATTCTAACTGCTATTAATTTGATTAAGAGGTTACCTTTCTATGTGCTAAATGGAAAATCTCCTTATGAGTTTGTGCATGATATACCTCCTCCTCTTGATCACCTAAGGGCTTTTGTGTGTCTTTTTTTATGCTACCATTTTTAATATTCATATTAACTTTGGAAGTAGGTCTAAAAAGTTTGTCTTAATTGGATATTCAAGTTCTAAAAAGGTTATAAATTGTCGAGTCTTGATAAAAAAAAACGAGTTTTTTTTTCTAGAGATGTGAATTTTTTTGAAGATATTTTTCCTTTTAAACAAACTTTTTCTTCACAAAGTCAATCTGATCAAGACATAAATCATTGAATATTTTCAATTCTCACCTTCTTAATGACCTTCCTGATACACCAAATGATGAGGAAATAAGTAAACCCATCCCTAAGAGGCATGACAGTCCACCTCCTCATCTAGGCAGTCCTTTTGAGTCTATGGGTGAGGATGTTACGGGGCATTCTCATGACTTAAATGCATCTACCAGTGAGGGTGAGAGGTCTGCAGACCTTGAGGAAAATATAAATAAATAAAATTCTAAGGGTAACGAGTTAAACATTCATTCTCAGGAAGATAGTCATCAAGAATCAGGGTTTAGAAGGTCTTCTAGGCCTTCTGTTTTTCCAAAGAACTTTAATGATTTTTGTGGATTCCAAAGTCAAGTTTGGTTTAGAAAAATATGTGAACTATTCCAACTTAACAAAAGGAAATTATTGTTTTACCACTGTTCTTAATAAGCATACTGAACCTATAAATTTTTGGGAAGCATCTTAGCATAGACATTGGGTTGATGCCATGAATACTGAGATGAATGCTTTACATGGAAATGATACCTTTGAGATTGGTGAGCTTCATGATGAGAGGAAGACTATTGGTAGTAAATGGGTCTTTAAGATCAAATAAAAGTATGATGGAGATGTAGATAGATTTAAGGCTATGTTAGTTTCTTAAAGTTTCAATCAAAAGGTTGGAGTAGATTTTGATGAAACCTTCTCTCCTGTTGTTAAGATTGTGACTGTTAGATGCTTAATTAACCTAGTTGTTCAAAATAATTGGACTTTGTTTCAATTATATGTTAATAATGACTTCTTATATGGTGATCTTAATGAAACTGCTTACATGTTTTTGCCTCTTGGTTATTATGATGCTCATGACGAGTTTTTAGGTTAAAAAAAAGCTTATATGGGCTTAACTCCTAGGCAATGGAATGCCAAGTTGACTGTTGCCCTTATTGAAAATGGTTTCTTGCAAAGCAAAAGTGATTATTCTTTGTTTACTAATACTAGTGACAATGTGTTTGTGGCATTACTTGTTTATGTTGATGATATCATTCTTACTGATAACAGTTTGCATGAAATTAAGAATGTTAAAAGTTTTTTGAAAAGCAAGTTTATGATTAAGGATCTTGGCAAACTGAAATATTTATTGAGGTTTTAGAAACTAAAAAAGGTTTACGTATAACTCAGAGAAATTATTGTCTTGATCTTATTGCTGAATTTGATTCACTACAACAAAAGTGGCTTTTTAGGACCCTTTGTGTGGGACGGTATGATAATGGAGTCCTAAAAAACTGTTTAATAGGACATATGAGCGTTTATGGTCCTTTTTAAATATTTGCTACTTAGGCGATGTCCTAAAAAGGTATATAATAGGATGGTCGATGATTTGGGGTCCTATTATCATATAACTTAATATGACACTTAAAATATGGATCCTAATAAATTACCTTTATAAGACGTTTATTCATTATGGTTGTATTATAATAAACCATAATAGGACACTTGAGTTTTGAGTCATAAGACATCGCTTAGTTAAAACGCTTATTCACAAAAAGTTTTATTATAGCAAAATTTAATAGGACCTTTGACACGTGGGTATTATAACGTTAACCTTTATAGGACGCTTATGTACAATGGTTTTATAACATCATTTTTTTAAAACAATTATTTGCAAAAGTTTTATTATAACAAAACTTAATAGGACCCTTAAAGGATGCATATTAATTATGGTTTTATTACAATACACCATAATAGGACACTTGATATATAAGTCATAAAACATTAATTATTTAAAACGCTTATTCGCAAAACGTATTATTAAAACATAACTTAATATGACAATTGACACTTGGGTCCCATAGATTGATACACCATCATAAGACACTTGATATTTGAGTCATAAAACATCGGTTTTATGGAACACTTATTCGCAAACGTTTTTTATAAGAAAAGTGAATAGGAACCTTGACAATAGCGTCTTATAACGTTAACCTTTATAGAACGCTTATTTATAATGGTTTGTTTATGATACACCACAATATGGCACATCTTTTAGAGTCGTAAAACATCCGCTTTTATAACGCTTATTCGCTTTATAGAACGCTTAATTGCAAAAGTTTTATTTGAAAAAAATTAACATGACCCTTGACAACCGTGTCTTTTAACATTAACCTTTATAGTACGCTTATTTGTTGTGGTTTTATTATCCTACGCCATAATAGAACACTCCTTTATTTGAGTCATAAAACATCAGTTTTTTAGAACGCTTATTTACAAAAGTTTTATTTAAACATTAGTTAGTATGACACTTGATACTTGGGTATCAAAACTTGATACACCATAATAGGACACTTGTTATCTGTCTTTGTATTGTTATATGTCTCAGTCTTTGTATTGAGCAATCCCCGATCGACACTCGACTCCTGTCCCGATCCCGACACCCGACTCCCTTCCCGATACCGATCCGATTGTAATCGGGTCGGGAGTCGGTTTGCGTTTTCCTGGTAATCGGGATTCGGGACGGGTCGGGAGTCGGGATGGTCCCGAGAAAACGTAGCCAAAATCAAGATTCGGGACGATTCAGGACCATTATCGGGGTTCGGTACGATTCGGGACCATTATCGGGTCGGGAGTCGGTTTGGGTTTTTCCCCATTGTCGGTATCGGGATTAGTCGGGACGGGTCGGGATTCGTCCCGATGCTCACCCCTATTACCCATTGTTGATCACCAGTCATGTATTGGTCGATAATATGACACTACAAGCCACTAAAACCCAATGCACATGACCCATTACCCATGTTAATTACTTATTGTCATCAGTCATGGATGAGTCGTAACATGACACTCTAAGCAACTATAACCCGATGCATATGACCCGTATGATGTCAAATACCCATTATAATGAATGTGACTACTGATAACCTAATGCACATGACCTATGACCCATGTGAATTAGCCATCATCACCGGTCATGCATTGGTTGCACCGACTTGGTAGGTGTATAGTTATAGTGTGAAGGTTATATGAATTGTATTTGAAGTTATTAAAGGCGGTTATGCATGGGTTTCACCGGCTTGGTAGGTGTATACTGTTTGTCACAGACACTAAGAAGCAAGTATCCAGAGACCTCCCAATCATGTTATCCGGATCGAGAAAGTTTAAATTCGGCTTGAGCTTGACTCAAAAAGCTTGATTTATATGTCAAGATGTGGTTTTTTACACAAATTAAAATTGAAATATAACTTAAGAATTGAATTCGGTTCAAATTAAGCTCGAAATACATTCATAAATAAGCATTTTACATAGAAAATATGTAAAAAACATATATATGCTATATCACTTACAAACTCGAAAATCAACAATAACTCGAGTCAAACTTATATAAGGTTGAGCTCAATTCATTAAACATTTCGAGTTCATATGATAAACAGATATGTGCAAAGCTGTAATAATTTTCAAAATTTATACTTTGTTTCATAAAATTTTCCCGAAATTTAGTATTCCCCGTATATTTTCATCATATCCCGCTTTACTTTTCCCCAAAATCAAAATCACAACTTTATTATCCCTCCATTTTTTCAATTATTCAGTCACACTTATCTTTCCCCCAAACAAAAATCACATCCCTCTTGCATCTTCATCATCTTTCATCTCCCCCTAAAATATATCTCACATCTCCCCCAAAGCCATTATCACTGTCCCTCCTTTTTTCCAGCCGACACCCCGCACTGCCTCGCCACCAACCACCCTTGCCGTCACTCCTATGCCGCCATCATCGTCTCCACCGTCCCTCATATCTTTCCTCTCAATTTGGTATGCCAAAACACCACCTATCTCGTTATTTCTTATAAGAACGATTATAATTTAATTGTTATTGTTTTCGTGGATTAAAGATGGATTAAAAACGATTTGACAAAGTTTTATGTGGTGGTAAAATGAGTTATAAGAGGTGTTTGTTTGATCAATTTGGTCTCGGGTCAGAGGGTAAAGCCGATTCGGGTTCAGGTCAAAACCCGTGATTTACGAGGTTTGTGTTTGGATTTGTTTATTACTTGCTTATATAAGCTTATTTATTTTGTTTGTTAATCTGGGATTAAAAAGAGAACAATAGGGTGTGTTTGGTTGTTTTCGGTCCAACAGAGACGACCCACAAGGGTGTTTGGTTGTCTCAAATTCAAGAGAAAACCACCCGTAGTGGTGTTGGTTTGGATAAGGACTATCATATAATGGCACTGACACAATTAGGCTGCTCAATCTGCGTATATCTCATGTGCATAGATGCTGCACATTTGAGGATCTTTGTGGTCATTTTCTATATCAGTAAAGTTTGGCTTGCTAGATACCACAAGCTTCTCATTATCTCACTTTCCCCTGTATCGCATGTATGCAAACATTAATATAACTTCACTTTCACATATAAGATTGGAATTTGATAATTTTTTTTGTTTTATTTAAAACAAACCTTTATTTGAAAAGCTTTGCAACTGTGAAACTACCATTCATCAATCACCAATAGCGTTTACATCGGGTTCCTTTTCGTAAGGCTCAGAGAAACTTTTGAGCTTTGACCTTGGTTACATTAACTTGATTCTTTTAGTCGAAGAAACTAGTCTTTCTCTAAATCACAATTAGTAACATGTAGAAACAAAAAAAATTAGTAATCTATTCAACTTTACAATAAATCATAACTATAGAAGAGGTTAAATTGTTACAAACCATGATCTTAGTCGAATGATACGTTCTTATAAGAATTATCACGACAAATGTTTGTGACATCTTTTAACACTAAGTTAATCGTCAACGTTGCAAATGCGGTGTTCGAGTTACAGTTGTCACGGTGTGTTCAATTGTCAAGGCCCTTTGGATGCTCCCCGTATTTGTCGAAGCGACTTGGTTTCAAGAAAAATGTGAACTCGTTTGTCATTTTGCACACTGGTTAGACATATAAATTCCTTACTCATGTATTATGCCAACTTTAAACTATTCGGGTAGAAGTGTTTATATAATTGGTAATGATGGAACTTACGGCTACAATCTTTTAGGCGTTGGAGAGTGTTAACGAAGCTCTTCTAAGGCTGGAGGAATTACTGCAAGAACGTGATGTATCAAGCTTTAATCATGGGAAGGAGCATCTGAAAGCTGCTTGTTCTGACCTCAAGAAGATAAGGAAAATCAAGAAAGAGGTCAATTTTGGAGGTCTCTTTAGAGCAAAGGCGATTCGCTCAAGAGTGACTCTCTTTTAGAGCAAAGCGATTCTAAAAGGATGCAAGTGGTTAAGGTGTAGGAAAAAGAGAATTTTGCAGGAAAGTCCATAAGTAGGTTCAAGGAAACAACCACGGTAACTAATCCGAGCCCTCTTCCATGAACTGCATTATATAGTCTGATTCATGATCCGCTGTTTCCATGTTTTACTGTATGTTTCCATCCAAAATCTATTAATGAGAGAATATGGATGGTCATCATTAAGTATAGTTTGCACAGGGTGTTTCGTGCGCGGTGTACATTGAGGACATTAACCAAACCTGTCATTTTCACGTATGTGAAAAAAGTAGAATTTTGTTTATAGAAAATTTCCTTGGAATATTTGTGAAGTTTAATTGTGTAAATATACGACAGTTCTGGTCACTTTGTCCTCTTTTATTTTAAGAAAATCGATGTGTGCTCCTTCAACTTTGAGCCAACCTTATATGTTGTATATATTTATGAGATGGTTTGTGGTGACAGATGATCCTTGATGCAATAAAGGAAGTAGATGGAATATATGTGGTGAATGCAGATCATGGTAATGCAGAGGACACGGTGAAGAGAAACAAGGAGGGAGAGCCCCTTGTTGATAAGGATGGCAAAGTTCAGATCCTAACCTCGCACACTCTGCAGCCCGTAAGCCGCTTACTGCTTCATGTGTATTTGATTGCTAGTAGGAACATTTGATATGTGTTTATAATGGAATCAGTACCGTTGTAATTAGAGGTCCCGGTTAGCACCGTGTGTGAAATTGCAAGGATGTACCGAATGTTGCGTTAATGTATTGTTTAATGTTAATGACTTTATGTTAGATTCTGTCTACCTTATTTATGTTTAGTGATTTTGTTATGACAATTGCTAATTTGAAATACAATTTCGTTTTATTCATTTAATATTTAGTTGATGTTTTATTCATATCGTAATAATAGAGTGTGCATGGTGAAAATAGCGTCCTATCATATGACTTGTCCGGACTTTGAAATTGTCCTATTAAACTTATTAACCGTCCTAACAATTAACTTAACATTGTAAAAGTGTCCTAATATGTTGTTATTAGGACGTTATTTAGGTTGTTAATAGACATTTTATACGACCAAAAAATTGGTTTCATAATCTTCCTTGAGATATTAGAACCCTTTTCTTGGTGCTAAAATAGCTATAATGTTATATGATAAGCGTCCTAACAATTATCTTTTAAACACGCTTGTATGTGTATCAAAAGATTAAAATTAGGTAACAACGTTTACAACATTGTAAAAGTGTCCTAATATGTTGTTATTAGGACGTTATTTGGTTGTTCATAGACATATTATGGTCGACCATAAAATTGGTATCATAATCTTATTTGAGTTATTAGTACCCTTTTCTTGGTTGCTAAAATAGCTATGATGTTACATCATAAGCGTCCTAACAATACTTTTAAGGACGTTTTTATGTGTCTCAAAAGATTAAAAGTAGGTAATCACATGTTAAAACATTGTAAAAGTGTCCTAATATGGTTTTATTAGGATGCTATTTGTGTTGTTCATAGACATATAATACGACCATAAAATTGGTTTCATAAGGGTTAGGGCGCTTTGGACCTATTACAACCACCTTACATGAAACGCTTTCATCCTTGGTCCTATTAAATGAAAGGTCCTAAAAGTACCATTTTATGACGCTTATGGGGGTCCTAAAAGCCACTTTTCTTGTAGTGATTTACTTGTCGGAAAGCTCGCTCGCTCCTTTGCACTAATATTGCTCATCGGTGAAACCATCGATAGTGATCCAAAATTGAAAAATGTTACAGAATATCATATGCTTATTGGTAAGCTTATTTACTTAACTACTACTAGGCCAGATATTACATATGCAGTTTCTTGTCTTAGTTAGTTTATGGAGTGTCCTTTGAAGTCACATCTGGATGTTGCATTAAAGGTAATAAGGTACCTTAAGGGTTCACCAGGTAAAGGTTTGAATATAGAAAAAGGTATTAGTTCAAATATTGAGCTAAAAGCTTATTCTGATGCGAATTGGGCCAGATGTGTTGTCACTAGGAAATTAGTGATTGGTTACTATGTTTTTATGTGTGGGTGTTTAGTATCCTTGAAAAGTAAAAAACATAACACTATTTAAAATCCTCCACAAAATTCGAGTATAGAGCTTTAGCTTCATGACTCACCAAGTTGTTTGGATTCTAAAAATTTTAAAGGATTTAAACTGCAAAAATCTTTTTCTGTTAAGGTGTTACGTGGCGAATTTTGCAATCAAAATTGCAGCCAATCCCATTTTTCATGAAAGAACAAAGCAGTTAGAAATTGACCTACATTCTGTAAGGGAAAAGATTATAGCATGGGTAATTGAAACTGTTAAAATAAGCACTGATAATCAAATAGAAGATGTTCTAACTAAGGGATTGTATACAAAACAATATAGTTTGTTACGTTCTAGATCTAATCTTATTGACTTATTTCAGAATGAGATTAAGGGAGGGAAATGAAAGAAGTAATCTTATTTTGTCTTGTATTAGTTCAGGGACTAACTTTGTACATTTGTAAGTTTCGGTTATGAAGAGTTTTATCTATTGGCTGTATTAGTCAAGAGTGTCAAAGTTGAGGGACTGAAGTTGTCAAGTGAAGGAAGTTATAGAGTTGGGCTATATAAGCTGGATCTTCTCTCATATCTCTCAGAACCATAATTCAATTATCTGTGATATTCTCTCAATACACAAACCCTCTCCTAAAAGTTGTTATAGTTGTGATTCATTGTTGTTTCATATTGGTCATTGTAATAGAACTATTATCAAGATAGATAATAGATCCTCACCTCATTAGTAGTGGAGGATATTGGTTTGGTTTATTGATTTAGTTCTTGTGATTGATTATAACTGACTGAAATCAGTTAGTAGTATTATGATCTGGGTTTGTGATTGATTTAATATAGAACTTGGATTAAGATCCAAGATTTGTTGTTCGGTTTTAAATTTGTTCAGTAACATATACAATTGAAAAAAAGTTATTAACATACATTCAAATGTCATTTATGAAATTTTAATATAAAAATTAAAGAATTAATGGTTTATGAAATAATAAAAAAAGATACAACATAAACTAATTATACTTAACACACAATAGATTCATCCATCCAAGGTTCTTCTGGCCCTTGAACCTCACTCAGCCCTTCTTCGTGTGCAGCATCAAAGAAATCAAGCTCTTGAGGTAACCGAATAACATTTTCTAGCCGCAAAATGTGTAACCAAATAAAATTTGCTCGCCGCAAAATATAGTCAGAGTACCCGCCGCCGCATTGCGCGGGTACCCTGCTAGATTTTCTTTAATGTAGAGTTTGTGTTACCCAAAAATGCATTAAGATCTTAATTTCCAATTTACAAATTGTTATACTCATATAGTATGGTTAAAATCATATCAAGATTGCTATTTTACAGTTACGTACATTGTTAATGACCACAAAGTTATGGTCAAATTTGAATAAAATTGTCGTTATTCTTAAGTCTCAACAACTCTATAAGTGTCCTGGTCGGTCTAATCAGGTTTTCGGATCGTGATCAGCCCTATATAGAAGTGTAAAATCCTAACTTTATCGAAAACATTTTTAGAAACTTGACTATGGTCTTATAAATTAGTTCAGTTTGTTTTTTGTTGATTTCCTTATATTGAGCGGTAATAATAGAAACAACATACAAATCATATATGTGGTAGTCTTGCTCAATTGTAATTTGGCTTGTGTTTGAGATCAAGTTTATTCTAGGTTGCACCTGATTACAATTTAATATCAAGTCTTATACTCCCTCAAAATGCATAACTATTTTAAACTTTGTTTTGTCCATGCTCTATGTTGAAAACTTGAAACTACAAATGGGAGAAGGGTGTATGGGGGATCCTGAGAAACTTTGTATATTGTTTTTCTCACTACTCATGATAGTATCAAATATCATACTTATTTATCCTTTTCGAGGACAATTACATCTAAGTACAATAAGAAATGTTGTATATAGCAGCGAGGCATCGCCCAGGCGGTACCAAGTATGCCCAATCACTCCCATCAACCAAAGGTTGTGGGTTCAAACCTCACTAGATGCGTGTGTGTGTGGGTGAGTTATTCACGTACAAAAAAAAAGTCTTGTAAATAACTAAGTGTAACATAGGCTCCCTACAATCTTGATTAAAATGTTTCCGAGTTATATAATAATGAAATCATATTCCACTCTCTCAACATTTTGACTGAGAGGATGCTTATGCATCACACACTAGGCCTATGAGGCCAGGATAAGCTAATCCAAACCTATATGCATTCCTATCTAGATTACGTGTTACATACATGCCATGATAGATTTTGATGAAACAGTTACTCTAAGATACACATTATTACGGACAAATTTGCAAAACAATGTGGTCACGTAATCAAGCAAAGCGAAGATTACTGAACGGTATTGAAAGTCCAAATTATAATTTAGAGTTGTTTTCTTGTTGGTATACAATCCCTCTAGTAGTCAAAATCATGGGAAAAGTTTCACGTTTCTCAGATGATAATAACAAAAGTTGTGTGAAATCTTGTCTAAAGTGCTCTAACAAAATTATATCAAAGATGCACAAAGTTATGGTAAAATTTGTTGCACTATGCTATTGCCACCCCAACCACTCTAAAATTACATGTGAATATGGTCACGTTTTCTAACACCTCGAAGATAAAACCTTGTTCAAAATATAAAGTTTATTTCCCCTTGTTGGAATACCAATCTCTCGACAAGATTTTTGTATGTTGTACAGAGGTTTTGTTCTAACAGGAAATACATTTATTTATTTTGTAATTGAAAGTAAAAAAAACAAGGAAATACTGTACATTGAATACTCTACAAGGTACATATAAGGAAAAAAACTATAAATTGATAACGTCTTTTAAAAAACTCATTATGCTATATCTACTTCACTTATTGTCATAATACATAACCGCTTTCATTTTATTCGGTTATTTTATATCCGCTTTTATCCGTTTTGAATCGTCCATTTTATCCGCTTTCATTTTAATCATCCGGATAAAACAGATAAAACGGATAAAACCGTTTGTATTATCCACGCCAAAATGGATAAAAGCAGATAAAACGGATGTAAAATATTACGGATAAAACGGATAAAACCGCTTTATTATCCACGCCAAAACGGATAAAACGGACGTAAAATAACCGAATAAAATGAAACGGTTATGTACATGACAATAAGTGAAGTAAATAGAGCATAATGAAGTTTTTCAGAAAGACGTTATAATTTATAAATTTTTCCTACATATAAACTTGAAAACTAAAACCGGAAAACATTTAATTTTGAATGAGGTCTTATCTTTGAGATGCTAGATAATGTGACCAATATTCCTTTTTATTGTTGGTAAACCAATATTCCTACAATGGTATTATTTACTTTTGATCCTATTCGCGTTTCTCAGATGATAAAAACAAAAGTAATGTGAAATCCCGAATATATAATTTTCTTCAATTCTTATTATGCCCCAGGCCGAATTTTCCTATATAAAGGGCTTCTTTTGCCCATAATGTACATCACTCTTATTCTTATTCTTGTTTTTCTTCTTTTGATCGAGTTAACTTACCCGGTGCATTAGAAGCTCTCTTTCTCAACCTCACATTTTAGTGTTGTATCTAAAAGTCGATTCTCTTTTAGTTCTCACAGATATATATGTCTGTTTCTTTCTTTTTCCTGGTCTTCCGGTTTCGGGGTCCAATGTAGCTATTATTTGTACCCAACGAGTCTTTAAATTATGTAATATTTCTTTTCACCGACTTGAGATGAAGAAAATCTTGGGCTTACATTAAATGCTTCTTTAGAAACTTTCGAGCCTCAGATTCGATCTTTTCTGAATCAAGTTATCAAATTCTAAGTCAAATATATCTTTGCTAGTTATTCTTCTATCATACCCGTCCTTATAAATCTTATTGTATTAATTCGAGATGACACTCTAAAATAAAGGAAGAAAAGAAAGATATATATGACATAGAACTTGATGGCATGATTCGAAAAGCATGGACTGTGAGGCCAAAAGTCTCTAAAGATGCAATTTAATGCAAACACGCGGCTTTCTTCCTCTCAAGATGGTTTTCATCTTATTTTCATATAGTGGCTCAATAGGCGAATAATGTCTATTGTAATTGCTATTTTATGTACATTGCTAAGTTCCTATAATAAGTTATAAGTATTTATTTTCTGTTGTTAATACTCTTGCACAAGAACTTGTTGTGTATTAATGTTGTTTACAAATTTAACCATATGCTATCATATAACTTCCAGTAAATATCAACTTATACGATTAGTTTATAACTGCTATTATTTTAATCTTCTAGTACATGTGACCTTGTGATTTTCTTCCTATCTGGGAAAATGTTCATTTATTCTTAGAATATAACTTCAATGTAAGTGGTTGTAAATAATTAAGTGTAAGAAGTTCCTTAATTCAATTAAATCCTGTATTCTCCTAATTAATTTTTCTTTAAATGTAGAGTTTGGGTTACCCAAAATGGCATTAAGATCTTTCCTGTTTTGCCGCTCAAAAAAAAAAAAAAGATCTTTCCTATTTACAAATTGTTATTCTCATATAGTCGTGCCTAATCTACGACGTTACAAATCAAATGGTTATGGTTAAAGTCATGTCAAGATTGTTATGTTACAGTTACTTACATTGTTAATGACCACAAAGTTATGGTTAAATTTGTATAAAATTGTCGCTATTCTTAAGTCTTAACCACTCTATAAGTGTGTGTAAAATAGTCGAGTTACACTTATTTAAACTTGTACTAATAATAACAAAACCATGTTCAAATTTTAAACATGTATTTTTATGTTCAGTATACCAACCAAACACTCAACTTGTGTGCGAAATACATGTTTCTTAGTTGATGAGAGCAAAAAGGAATGGAATCAGAATACAAGATCTAATATTTCCAGTGTGTTAACTTGTTAAGAAAGCTTTATAAATTATAAAGAGCTACTCGGTTAGTGATTTTAATGTATCAAGTATAAGTTATTTAGATAAATCAAAATATATAAATAAGTAATTATTGTTCTGATATAATTGCTTTAAGTATATCTAAATCAACAATTTAGCTGCTAAAGAAGTGCTATAGATATAACTAGTTATAATACACAAGACGCTATGATTTTTATATATTGTGTTTTTTTTAAATCGATTAGTAATTTATTTATTTTATATAGATTTGTAAATTGTTGATATATAAACCTTATAATTAATTTAATTATATTAATTAGGTAAGTTTTATTTATTTATTTTATTTTTTATTTTTTTTTTTTTTTTCATGTAGGGCAATAGGTTGGAGCAACTTTTTAATTTTAAATTTACACATCGGTTGGAAGGTGAATGTATGTGATGATGATTTTTATTTCCTTACATTGTACACAAATATTTTAAAATCACCCCTTTTTATTAAGTTTTTTCTTTATACTTTTGACACTTAAACTTTTATGTTTATTTTTTTCCTTGACTATATGTAAGAACTTTTTTATCTATCACAAATCCGAATATTTGAGCTTTTTTAGTAAATATTTTAAAATAAAAATAATAATAAATAAAATATTTCCAAATAAGGTATGAATTGATTTTTTAAAATGAAAATTCCTATTAAGGGTTTTATTTATTTTATTATATAAAAGATTAACTCCAAGTTGACCAATTAAGTGGTCTAGATCTTCATAGTTATTTTGTATTTTTTTTATGTTTATTTTCTTATATTGTACTTTTCGGGCCTTCAAGCAACAAACGGCAGCTGCACATACAAATAGTGTCACTTGTATTTGTTATAGAAGTGTACAATCTTAAATTTACCAAAACATTTTTCCAAGCTCGACTATAATCAGTTATAAATTAGTTCAAGTTGTTTTTTGTTGATTTACTTATATTGAGTGATAATAATATAAACAACATACAAACCGTATATGCTGTAGTCCGGCTCGATTGTAATTTGGCTTGTGTTAGAGACCAAGTTTATTCTAGGTTGCACCTGACTACAATTTAAGACCGAGTCTTAAACTCACTCAAAATGCATAATTATTTTTAACTTTGTTTTGTCCATGCTCTATGTTGAAACTACAAATGGTAGAAGGGTGTCTTGAGAACCTTTGTATACTGTTTTTCTCATTACTTGTGAATAGTGATAGTATCAAATATCATTCTTATTTCTCATTTTCTTGGACAATTACAATTAAAACGACAAAAAATGTTGTATATAGCCACTGGACATAGCCCAAGCAGTTCCAAGTGTGTAATCAATCCCATCAACCAGAGGTTGTGGGTTCAAACCTTATTAGATGCGTGTGTGACTTATTCCCGTACAAAAAAAAAAAGGTCTTGTAGATAACTAAGGAACATATTTTCCGTATTCTATTGTCTAAGATGTTGTGAGTTAGATAATAATGAAAGAGTAAGGATCAAATGGAGAAATAAAATAAAATGAGAAGGGTGAGTAAGAAACCACAATCAAGACATTTCAAACGCACCTATAAGTATAGATGATCTCCTTAAATTTCTCCACCTTATTTAAAATGTGTACCAAATTTATTCTCATTCTTCCATTTCAAATTTTCTTCTCACTAAATCTTTCCCAATAATGAAAACATATTCCGCCTCTCAAAATTACTATTACTATTACTATTCTATTGCCGACGGTCACTTTTACAAAATGAATCAAGTCCGTTAGATCACTTTTGTAGTTAATCCTCACCGCTCTAATTCCTTAATTATCCAACGCAACTAATTTAACTGGAGAAAAGAATTGATATCATAATATTAATATACACATGTGATATATTGTCTCCATACGTATGTGTTCAATCCCAAATTTATCAAAACATTTTGGAAGCTTGACTATGGTCTGTTAAAATT
>CM040243.1:57448090-57524126 GCA_022545495.1 Chrysanthemum lavandulifolium | reverse complement strand
TTGCCGCCACTTTTGACCAAGGGTATATCAAACCGCTTTTTTTTTTTTTTTGGTATCATGATGATAGAAAAAAGGCGCCCTGACCTTTTTTTGGGATACAATGTGGCTACCTGAATCAATAAGATTGGGTACAGATTCGCGGAGCCTCCGAACCTTCTAAGGTAGCCACGCCGAGGCACGGAAGTCGCTTTGTTCTGTGGTTTTATGTACGACCGATTAGGCCTCGATACCATGTAAGATAATGAAACTCGGGATGATAACTTTATTATTCACCATTATTTATAATTAAGAAACTCCTGACGCCCTAAACCCACAAACCGAGTCATATTATTTATTCTCTAATAGTATAAAATCTTACTAGTAAACTAATATATTATAAAGAGATAATATAAGAAAATATTTTACATATCAAAGAGTTTCTATGTTTAAGGCATTTTTTTTCTTGTTAATTAGTTAGAACATTCCCAATAGTAAAAGGGTTTTTAGAGTGCCACATAAGAGATAGGAGAAGGTTTTAGGGTAAACTTAATGATAAAAGTGATTTATACTTTTAGGGTAATTACCAATAGTTGGATTTAATTAAATCAATTATATATATATATATATATATATATATATATATATATATATATATATATATATATATATATATATATATATATATATATATATGTAAAAATAAGAAGAATAATAAAAATAAGCATGACAGTGAAGAACCACAACCACTCATTCTGATATTCCACAAAATCTGACGATCTTCATTCAAATTTTCCTCCTCATATTAAAACGCGCTAGTAATCACTTACCCTTCTCATTTTAATTATTCTTCTTATTGAATCCTTTCCCTATATATATATATATATATATATATATATATATATATATATATATATATATATATATATATATATATATATATATATATATATATATATATAAGATCAAATAAAAAGACAAATATCCGTAAAGATAAAAGATTTTTTTTCAAAAAAGTTCACGAAAAATTCCCAAAAATCCCACAAGATCGCAGATGATTAAGGCATTTAAAAAGTTTGAAAACTTTTTCTAAAAGTTTGATATTTTTTCCGAAAAAATTATTAAAATATATCGCACAGATTAAATCTTTTTTTCACATCAAAAATTAACGGCTTTTTGCACCCAACTTCTTTCGACTTTTTCATCAAAATAACATCAGATCAAACTAAAAATGTTTAAAAATTTTTGCATCAAAATTTTTACAAGATCAAAATTGCTTTTTGCATTAAAAACGATCAAAAACTCAAAATTATAAAAAATGTTTTCACAAAAGTTTTATGATCAACATACCCGATCTTGTAGGATTTTTTTAATTTTCGTGAACTTTTTGAAAAAAAAATCTTTTATTCTTTTTACTTGATATTCGCCTTTTATTTTAACTTCACCCTATATATATATATATATATATTTAAAAATAGTATCTAATTACTAGTAATTAATAAGATAGTCCTAGCCTCCTAGGTGTCACTTTTAACTAGCTAGCAAATTTGCTAGCTTAGTAAAACCTTTTACATCTAAAAGGGTACTAAAAGTGATTATTGGAAGCAATTTTATTTATTTTTCTTAAAGAAAAAAAAGCTAACTATAACTGACCATTGGGAATGCTCTTAAAGTTCCTAAAAATAAATCAATTACTCTTTGAAAATATAGAAAAACATACCTATAAAATCAATCATAATAAATATATATTGTATTTTTGAGAGTAATATCAAGAGTAGAAGTATTATATGACTAATGGATATAAAACATTAAATATTATGTGACTAGTAAAATGATTTTTTTTTTAACTTCCCTCCATTTTCAAAATATTTCAGATATTCACCAAGTTTCGAGATTTTTCTTGTATTTTTCAGTTCCTTCTTGCATATATATTTTCTTATTTATATAAACTTATTATAGTATAATATACTATAGAAAAGGTACTTTTAGCTAAAATATGTATAATTTTTTAAATCTATAGTTGGCTACCTACATATTAACTACCTTATACTCTCAAAAGGACTATTTTTTTTTAAAGAAATTTTTAGACTTAAACCCCCTGTTAATACAAAATAAACCGTAAAAACGCTTATTTGTGATTTTTAAAGAAATTTTTAGACTTAAACCCCCTGTTAAAGAAATTTTGTACCGGATAAAGTGTAAGCGACGTTGTGAGGCTTCTCCATCGGATAAGGAGCTTGTTGATATAGTGTTTATGATCTCTGAGTCGTACTGAGGATTGAGAGGAGGCATGCGCATGCCCAATGAAATTTAAACCACTATAAATACTTGTGTCACAATTTTATCTCTTATTTACTTTACCTTATCGTATTTGTTTCATTATTTATATTCTTGGATTATCAATACCTCACTATCCAAAATGTTTCACATATACTTGATCTAACATTTTTAAAACGAAATTTAATATCGGTAAAACTATTCAACCCCCATTCTAGTTTTCCACACTCCTACATTTTGTCCTTCGTTTGAGTTGGCCCTCGCATAGTAGAAAATTTTGAGTTTTTACCCCATGTTTGCTTCCATCCAACCTAATTTTCATCTTCCCTTAATACCTCTCTAAGATCTATTTCTAAACCCCCAAATCAGTTGCTCGAGGCGGAACAATCACTCCACCATCACCACCTTTGACACCACTGACTTCTTTTACTCTAGCACTAGTGTATTGGGTGTAACAACTCTATTTCATCTAATCAACCACTTGAAGGACAAACAAGTCCGAAAAAGTTTTTGTTTCTTTACCATCAGAAGATGGTCACCATCGTCAACAAGCAATGGTTTCTAACTCAGGGAATACTAGACCCACATAAGAAATCCACACAAAAATTTCACACGCCACGCTGTCACCGACGATCACTGATTTGTGTTAGTCTATCTTTTCCGACAGATTAATCATCCACGACACATCAGCGATGGATTTTTACAGAATTTCTTTTCAGAAGTTTAAAGATTTTCCTTCTAACTCATATGTTTTTATTCATAAAAGATAAAAGATGGTACAATAATTTTCTCATAAAAAACAAAGGAAGGCCGATACAATAATTCTTAAATTACATGGTCCCGCCATTGTCTTATCTATTCAAAATTTATACAATTAGCTTGATAAAAACATGTAGAACGTGCTTGAAGGTACTCCTTAAAAGATAAAACAAGGTACAATAATTCTCAAATTACATGGTCCCGCCATTGTCTTATCTATTCAAAATTTATACAATTAACTTGATAAAAATATGTAGAACGTGCTTGAAGCTACTCCTTAAAAGATAAAACAAGGTACCATAATTCTCAAATGAAAATTTCTAAACGCCCAAATAACAACCATATTACCTCAAACGCCTCACTTTTTTCACTTCAAAACGCCCCATGCAACTCTCCCACGTCAGTTAACCTATCACGATTCAACGCATCAGACTTTACAAAAGACAAATCTAACACTTATTCTGTCAGTTAACTCAACCTACTATATCGGGCTGACCGACAATTTTGCCTTTTGTGAAAAGAAAATTATTTTTTTTTTATTTTAAATACAATAAAATGCAAGATTTGACCCACACATACGTATTTCAAGAACTCTTTATAAATACCACTCATACCATACAAATACACCTTTAATAAACCAAATTATACCTCCCAAAAAATTATTTATTATCCTAATACACCTATTTCATTAAATACAAAACACAAAATACCCAAATCAACCCACACACACTCTCCCTCTGAAAGGCAAAAAAATCATCTGCAAATATCCTTCCCTCTCAAACTCAAGTATCCACCGGCCTAATCCTACTCCCTCAATAGTTCTTCTTCCCTACCATTGCAAAACGGAAGCCCTAATCGTACAATCAAATCATTCCGACGCATATTCGTACAATCAATCGCTATTCTTCAACATCTCAAGAATTCAAGGACGAACATGTTTGTACAGCGGTTTGGGTTAACGTCTAAACGGTATTTCTTTTTTCCATAATATTTGAAATTTGGTAGACATTGTCTATCAAGTATGATCACAATAATCATATTAACTGGTAGAGGTTTTATGCATTATAAATATGCTTTGGCTACTTTTTGACCCGATGGACCTTTCGACTCTTCCGCTTAGTTCATTTTATCCATTTGACCCGTTAAAAATGAAAATTCATGAAACAACTAATTCATAGGTAAATCAGCCGAAATTGCCATATCTTGTAAGATATATGCCTGAAGTCGCACTCGTTGCTAGGGCTGGAGAACAAGTAGAGCTTTTGTTGAGTAATTTGAGCTAGATTGGGTTGAACTTTATTTGCTTCACTTATAAGCATAAATATAAGCTTGAATAATGTAACCAACTGAATTCGAGTTTAGAAGGGCCCAACTCGAATATTCCTTGAGCTTTTTCGAGCTCTTTGCCATTATGTATGTGTTGTGTTCAGTTTTCTCTGATATATTTATGGTCGAATTTGTTATATTGAATATAGTTCTTATAGATGTACGAAATTTCGCTTTGAACTAAGCTTCTTCGGGTTTTTTGGCATAGTTCGATAATTTTTAGCTATTCGAGCCCTCATTAAGCTCGAGCCTACCTATATCAAGAAAATTGTTAGCAAATCGAGTTCAAACTCGAGCCAAAGTAGGCTATGTTAGCGTAGCATTGTAGAAGCATAACACCGGTAGAAAGCAACAGAAAAGCTTACTAGATCAAATAGGAGAGTTGATATCGGTTCGGGAATTCACCAAGGAGTATATGTTATATGACTAATTTCTCAATCAATGTCGATGTACCCTAGCTCGATGAGTGGTGTTCTTATAACCTTCACCGAATGACACCAATATCTTCTCACCATTACCGACTCTCCGCCTTTGCTTTATATTTAGTGCATAAGGTAATATGGTCGCTTCCTTTATTTTTAATTTCGCAATTGTTTTACGAGGTCGTTTTTTATCAAATACACAAAATCTTTTTCGATTTTATGGACCATCGCTGCAGATGGCTACAAAGAAGAAAAGCTCACATGGAACGTGGCTCAACGGGATTCCTATGGCCAGATTTCGTAATACGGGTAACCCTCATCATATTTTTTCTTTTCATAGCGTGTTAGATATTTGAGCCTGTTTTTGGTGAAAATATGGTTTACGTACTTTCACCTTGTGCTATGTTTCCAGATGCTTGCATAAGCTTTTTGATCGTCTACTGTGTGAATGGTTACTGTAAAAAATATAAAATATTTTTATCATCTATTGTGTTAGTTTTATTTCCTTGTGAGAGTATTTTGTTAAGAATAATTATACAGTGAAAGATTCTATGTTTAAATACTAATCAGATCTTTCCGTGTGTTGGTCGACATGATTCGCCTACCGATTGGGTATTTGAAAGTGCTGCCAAGAGATGAGAACTATGGAACACGACGCTACTCCGTGATCATCAAGGACTTTACTTATCCAAAACCGTAAGTAAGCATTGGAATACGCTTGAATAACTTTGCTTTATTTTTTTGAATTTATTTTATTGTAATAATTTAACCCGTGAAAGGTGACCTATAGCTCAAATCGGTTTGTTTGGGTAAAAAATTGATAATTGTGATTTATCTATGTACTCTTTCTTATGAGTGATTTCTAATTCGGTTTCAGAGGCAAGCACTAGAGTTGATGATTCAGAACTTCCTCTGCTCTCACCGAAAGTCGCTCCGACCGATCGAGCGACCGTCCAATTTGTTTGGAGGAGTTCCATGGAGGATCGTGTAACATTTACTCTGGTATTATTGCAAAAAATTTATAGTTACTTTTTTATACTATATATTTAAAGCCCAAGTTAAATATTTAACTAATCAACATTTATATTTTGGATTTTCATTCACACAAATTTGCTAAATCGCTAATTTTACAAACAATGGTGTTTTTCTAACATTTACGAATGATGTTTGCTTTACAACTAAAAGTTAATCATGATTGACAGCAAAACAGGACTCATTCAAAACGATCATGGCACTAAAATTCAATGCGCGGAGTAAGTTTTAAGGGATATGTGATATAAAAGATAATGATCGATGTTTGCAATCGGAGTCTTAATACTCGATTTTTTAGTTTCGCTCAAGGATTAAAATTATAAAAACGTGATTAACACGCCAACCTTGTTTTCTCGACATGATTTTCGTGTTCGTGGCTTGCCATGTGCTCATAACTTCACGCGGCATGCATCGATAAATGGCCTGTTAAACATAAGATGTCCTCGATGTCTGTTCCGTGTTTCCTAACTCCGAACTAAACAATCTTAGATTCCACCCGATCCTAACGGTTCATCAAACGTCTCAATATCTCATCATTCCCAAAGTCACCGTTAGTCAAAGTTACTGCGAGAATGCGTAGTTTTCTGCCACCACTCTAAAACCCTAACCCCATATCCACCCTAACATCGGTGAATAACTCGATGTCATTGTAGAAGTTGTGTAAAATGAAGACCAACCATCCGAGAGTCATGGTCACCATCTGTAATCATGGTCAAGTTGCGGAAAATGGAGATCAACCGCCCGTGAATCATGGTCAAATTGCAGAAAATGGAGATCAAATGTCCAAGAATCATGGTCAACCATCTGAGAGTCATGATCAACTGTCCGAGAATTATGGCCAACCATCCGGGAGTCATGGTCAACTGTCCGAGAATTATGGTCAACCATCCGGGAGTCATGGTCAACTGTCTGAAAATCATGGTCAACGCACAAATGTAGAGTATGTAAGATGACCAATTTCGTGATGATGGGCCTTATAAGCAAGTCAGAGATCTTACCTTGGTTTCTGTGTTTTTGAGTTCTAGAAAATGGTCGAGTTTTATTTGATCATTTATCGAATTTTTCATTTACTTTTCTCGCTTTAATGGTGAACATGAATGCTTATCCGTTTATCACCAAAAGTTAGTTCAATGAAAAAAGCTTCAAATTACAAATGACATATGACCGCTAACGGTGTTGCAACTAGTGTGAAGTGTATACTTGTATAGAAATTTATATGGACCGCTCCATTGTGGCATGAACGATGCCTTGGCTTGTAGTACTTTATGCAGGAGATGTACTACTATATATTGTTATAACAGGTCTTTTATTCAGAATTGTTGATACTAGTTTATCAATATAGTAATTTGTATTTAGTTATTTACTGCACAAGAAATGCAACTTTTGTTACATTTAAGTTGAAAAGTAACGATTTCATGGAGCTAGCTTTGCTTGATGTATCCTGCTGTTTATAGGGATGGTAATCGTAAGCTATTGTTATAGGCTCGAGAAGGGTAGGCTTGCAGCTAAATACCAAAATAAAGAATATTGGACTGATTATTTGCTAGACATGAATAATGAACACAACTTATTTGAAGGTGAATTGATCATGCCAATAGTTATGTTAATCAAGTTGTGCCGAAACCACTGGTTGCAGCAACTAAACATGGAGCCATTGTCATCCTGGACAGTCGTGGCATGTTGTAATGTTTTAACTAGTCCCTCGAAATATGTATTACTAACGAAATAGACTCCACACTTTTAGCACAAATTTAATTCATTGTCAATTTATCGTTGCCATAACAATAGTTTCCATAACATATAAACTAATAAAGCCCAATTAATTTTAATCTGTCATTGCACCATGTGATTCACATTGGTAGGAAAGACCTAATGATGAAACTCAAATGTTAAAAATAATAGAAAACAAGTGAATCTCATCTACAACACTTCTACCATTTGCAACAGCACAATCAAATAATTGAAAGCTTCATTTGGCTTCTAGCAAATGCATGAGTCAAGAGGCTAAAACTGTGGTCAGCCATTGCCAATATCAATGAAATGCACCGACCGGATCATGGTGTGGGCAAGGTTCTTTCTAGATACATAAGAGAGCGATCCCATTCTCGTTCAACCTACACAAAGAATATTATCATTGTTTAAGATTATGTGAAAATTGACTCTGATTATCTGCCAATTTCCACATAAAAGAAATGCAAGTAAATAATATAAATAATAGTGTTTCGCATCTTGGTGACGTAAAAGGGCCTGTTTGTTTCTGCTGTAGAGATCACACATTCAGCTCTCGTACTAGAGGTGGTAATTCCAACCAATTGGCTTATGAAAGGGTCAATATGGTGTCTTGATGATGAGGGCATATTTGTGGACATGTGGCTAGAACTGTATTGTCTTGATGATGAGGGCATATTTGCCAGTGTAAACCTTCTTGATCTCTCATCTAGAAACCTCATCAATCTTGGCGCCTAATCGTGTATATAATTTATAAATGAAAATGAATAAAAAAATACTAGCCTCGTTTCTAATGTTATTACTCCATCGACTAACTAGCCATCATATAATTCTATAGGAAATATGTAAGTGAAATCGAAGGCTATTGTAGTGAGCATTATGTCACACAACACGATTTGCTACGCGAGTTGGCTATTCACTGAAAGCGCCCAAGAACCTTTTGCAGAGAAAACGCTTGTTCATGGAGATTCATGAGAACGAGGTTCCCAAATGGTCGAAACTACGCATGTAACAACCTATCGATTGTTCAGATCTTATCCATTTCAACAGTTCCATAATTTCATCTTTACTTTTACCCATAACCAAAATATGGAAAATCATATATCCTTACTTTAATAAACTTCCCACAATATTCTTATTGCGGATGAAACATTCAAATTTAAATGGTTTGATCTAAATGCACCCAATGTCAAGTATTAATATCAATATAAGGAGTACAACTTACGACCGCCCGAGTTCATCGCCGAATGAGCAAGTCAAGGTCTTGATTGTTACGTGCTATGGAAGTTACGCTACTAAACTAGGAAAACTTGAATTTTTAGGCTCTTTATCCAACCTAACAACAATGATTCGAACACGCTTTTAGTTTCCTTCTATCAAAGTCATCTTCAAGTTAATATATGAACACATCTTACTATGATCACATTAATAAGAACTAATGTACTCTAGTAATTTACAAAATTTTGGATAAAACCGAAACCAAATCTATATGTTAAAAAAAAAAAAAAAAAAAAAAAAAAAAAAAAAAAAGGATAAAACCTAAACCACCGCTAGTACATTTCTAACCACGGATACGCGGGCAACCCACCGCTAGTACATTGCTAACCACCTCGTGTGCGGGCAACCCACGGCTAGTACATTTCTAACCACCCTTTGTGTGGGCAACCCACCCGCTAGTACATTTCTAACCACCCCATGTGGGCAACCCACGGCTTAGTACATTTCTAACCACCCCTATAGTGCTGGTAGCACAAAATATTTGTGCAGCTTAAGAGCTTTATGGAGCATTTAACATTTAACTTAAAACATTTAGAATATAATGCTTGTTCGACCACACTCGTATAAAACATAAAACTAGTGCTTGCAACAACAACATATGTATTACGAGTAGTACCGTACCTCGTTCCAATCAAAAGAAGTCAAAGGAGCACAAAACTCACTAGTCTTACTATTATTAAACACAGAAAGTCCCCAGACGAAGCGAGGAGATTACTAGGTAGACAATTCGGATGGAACATGAGTTTGGTAAGCGTGCAAAAGTGAGTAAATGATGATTCCGTTAAAAGCGATGGTTAATGAGTCCGGGTCAATGATAAGATGTTGATGTGGTTGGTGTGTTGTTCGATGAATGTGCCGGCATGGCGCGGGAGGGATTGAGGAAAGCGGTGGATGTGTGGGTTATGAGTTTGGTGTTGGGATTCCGTGGTGGAGTGTGTCCATTTTGGTAGGATTGCTGGATCGGGAGAAGTGAAACGGCGGAGACGTGGTTTGGAAAAGTATTCGAAGGTGAGGAAGACCGTTGAACGACAAGCATTGACTAGGCGGTGGTCAGTTGATGATGATCGAAGGAAGATCGTTGATGGTTTGGATCTGTGGTGATGGTTTGATATGAATGATCATCCGATTCATGGTTGATCCTCGTTCTTCGCCGGTGTGATGGTGAAGTTTGATTTGATAAAGGATGTATAAATGTATAAATTACTTATACATTTTAAAATTTTTTATACATAACGATCAGATACTTTATACATTATAAGCCGCCTAAAAGACAAATACGCGACCCAATACCAAGTTTTATGTGCTTTTAATAATAAAATAAGACCATATTTTTACTAAAAGACAAAATTGTCAATACCAATATTAAAAGTCAAAGTCAGCCTCAACTAAATATTCAGACACTCAGACTTTAGAAGACTGCTACCCTACAAACTTGACATACGTCACTTATTTGTGATAATACCAAATATCGAATGAGAATCATTCATGGCAGATTTTAAAGGTCAAAAAAAGTGGCAGATTTGAGATAATATATGCAAGAATCCTGATTTAATTTCCCATTCTCAAATTACATGGTCCCGCCATTGTCTTATCTATTCAAAATTTATACAATTAACTTGATAAAACATGTAGAACGTGCTTGAAAGGTACTCCTTAAAAGATAAAACAAGGTACAATAATTCTCAAATTACATGGTTCCGCCATTATCTTATCTATTCATTCCAGTACAAACACCAGCGCAGGTGGCCATTGCATGTTTTTATTGATTGGAAGATATTTTATTAGAGCAAATTTTTAAAGTGACAAAAATTGTGTCATGGCCATCATACTAAGATAAAAAACACATCTTCTTTAAACTGGCCACGCACGAACGCCGACCAATTATTTTGTTGATATGCTCCGTAAAAGAAATACATTTTCAATTATTCGCAAGACAATCACTATCACGCCATTGTTTGACTTTTATAAACAAAACGCGCGAATCGGTGAACGCGCGAATACGCGAACGCTGATATGCTGAATACGCGAATCTATGCCATATTCCATGTGATACTTTATCGAATCGACAAAAATATTACTTTTCAGGAATAAAATCTATTTTTATGATTTATTGGAAAGGAACAAATCTACTTTTTGTTACTTTAATTTGAATTAATTTATGTTTTTTTTCTTTTCTTTTTGTTACTTTAATAAGTTTGATAATTCGAATTAAAGGCAGATGGTTTACCTATACAGAATTACAATTTACTTAAAAAGACTATGGTCAAATAAGGGGGTGGCAATGGTCACGGTATGGGCTCGATTTGGCCCTATACCGAGCGGCAACACCGGTGCCACCAATTCGGCATGGAACGGTTTGAGGCTTTACAAAGAATGTTTGCCGATCTTCGGTGGAGAGAGGAGAAAAAGTAGTCATTGGCAACAAATTTATAAACTAGCCGTTTGAAGCAACACACATCTCCACGACAAGAATAAAGCAGTTAGAACCATCTCTTTCTTCTTCACTGAATCTGGTTCTGATGCAACCATTTTGGATATTTTTTACACACAGCACAATGGTGCTTGTGTTTGTGTTTTTTAACTAATGATATGACTTGTTTGTGACTCAGAAGACTTTTAAGTAGGAAGACCAAGACCAAGTGGGAAGACGAAGACCTATGGTACATATGTATGAAGATAAAAAATAAAAAAATAAAATTATGCGATTTATTGATCATGGTACGCCACTAAAAAGATGGTGATGTATGAGATGAGTTAAATATATTATCGCATGGTGGCGTATGATTGGCGATGATCAGGTTAAAGTTTAAAAACTCTATTATAAATATTAATGATTATTTATAATGATTGGTTCATGATGGAGTGGTCAAATAATAAAAATAATTAAATTGATAACCATGATTGTTTAATGATTGAGTTATGTTATAAAAAGTTTTTTTTATTGAACTATAGCCATTTTAAAATTTATTTAACAAAATATAGTACTTCAAAATTTATTTAACAAAAGTTAGTACTTTTACATAAATCATGATTTTTATGCATTCGATTAGCGTCGCGTTTCATATAAATCCAAGTACCATTTGAGCTTTATTAGTCTTTTATTTATTTATTTTTACTAACAAAGTGAGTAGATGTAAAAATAATTAACATATTACATAATCTCCTTTTCTTAAATAATCATTGATCAAGAGCTACCAATAGAAAGCACACTCCAAAAACTGCAGCAGGGATGTTCGTCCTATTAGACCATTGTCGCCCTTCGTCATCGCCATCGACATCAATCTTGTAGCCTAACTATGTTTGCTTATCTTTATGCGAATCTTGAGATATGCTACACATTAGAACCGTTCAACTTTTTGATTTGAAAACCTTAAATAAGCAATTCATTATTCTGTGGATGTTTATGCTAAAAATCTTGTTTTGTTCATAATCAGTGGCTTTCATTAGCAGAATCTGTTGCCACAAGGCTCGAACAATCACAACTTAACATAGTTATGAGTAGCTCTTTGTTTCTTCTTATTGTTGTTAATTTAATATGAAACCTAAAAACTAATCGGTAGGCTTTTTAGTTGCCTTGTCCTTGTTTAATCTTTATGTTAACATCATTTTTATTGGCAATACAAAAATGACTTGACCGCAAATCATATAACCGACCTATTGTTGTGTTCACCAATCAATGGTTTTGTCCATTGTTCAATGTTCATTGTTTTTATTCTTACTAAAAAAAACTTCAAAAAACCATGGTTTATGTAAAAATAATATCTTTTGTTAAATAAATTTTAAACTACTATCTTTTGTTAAATAAATTTTATAAAGACTATGGTCAGATAAAAAGACTATGTTATAAATGATAATGACTATTTATAATGACGGCCCACGATGCCATTTCCCAAGCTTAATAGTAATATAAACACACAATGCCTTTCCTTAATGTCTTCTTGTCAGGTCTTTGCACGCTCATAGTGTAGTACTATTTCAATTTATCCGACTAATGTTTAATAATGGACAAACTTAGTAAGTCATTCTTTTTTCGGAATTTTTTCATACTTTCTCTTCGTTAGATTCTAGTTTCTGGGCTTGCAGTTTTGTTGAAATGTTTCTTACTTGCATACGTATATACTAGTACTTAATTTTTGGTTATGATATGTAATATTTTATCAAGAAAGCGTCAAGCCTAGTGTTTGATTGTAACTTAGCACTATTAAATTCTTAAAGTTTTTTTTTTTTTTTTTTTTTTTTTTTTTTTTCACATTGTATATTCTACTAGTTTAGTTTTACAGATTTGTTAATGGTTCAAAGGTAACTTTTGATCATGCTTGATCATCATTTTTTGAATTCAAGTTTATAGTTCCGCTTCGAAATTTACAAAGCGCATAATCCTTGACAACTTCATACTTGAAAGGCATATATATTTCAACTGTACAAAATGGACGACACCCAACAAATATGAAGTAGTAAAATTTAAAGTTTACAAATTTAGTGTTAAACCAAAAGAACAAAAAGTCAAATATTTGTTAAAAAAAAAACCATAAATTAATTCAAATTAAAGTAACAAAAGTAGATTTGTCCTTTCCCAATAAAGTATCACATGTAGCTGGCCGTCAAGACATTCGCACATCCGCTGCTCGCACATCTGCTTATAAAAGTCAAATAACATAAAGTACCACCTCGACAGTGATCAGATTTAAAACGATTGAAAATGCATTTTATCCTGACACGTGTCAACAAAATAGCCGAGCTTTATATTCGCATACTAATTATTTAAGAAAACGTATTTTTTTACTATATAATGACCACAACTTAATTTTTTGTCATTTTTAGAGAATTTACTCATTTTAATTGGAAATTTGTTTGTTCCCCTCGTGTCACATGTTTTAAACAACTTGTCATCTTGCTATCCAATCAAAAAATGACTTACTTTCTACGAATTATCCCTATCTTGATATGATTAGTGAATTATGCCTATCTTGAGAAATAATGCATAATCTTATATATCGATTTGATTATGAGAAATGATTGTGGAAGATGAACTTATTATCTTATGATGAATGTTTACTCTTTGAATTTGTTTGTCTCCATCTCTTCCTTTGAAGTTTGTGGGTGTCTTCTCAGGCAAACCCTCAAGAGACTATAACTCATCCTATTAGGGGAATCTAATATCCATATCATAAATAAACTAGAAGAGGAGACTCATGGTGCATGCATGGCAGACTGCTAAACTAAATTTTTGGCATGCAATTTTTTCGATTATACTAAAAGTTTTATGAATGAATGCCACTCTGCGTGTCACGCCATGGCGATGACGACACGATTAATGTGGTGGCAGATTTAATGGTGGCACCTATTGTTATTTAGCACAAGAGTGGCAATTTATGTTTGAGAGAGTGTGAGATATGATTGGTCTTTTCAGTGTGTTTATTTGTGGGTTTTATATCCGCTTTGTACTAATCAATACATTTAATGTGTTCATAAAGTGAAATTTCTACAAGAATGAAATGTAAGAACGGGTCACATAATACATGGCTTTTAAAGTCATAAAAGTGCTTTAAAAATATCGAGGACTTTAAATTTTGTATTCAATGAATATTAATGTTACAAGTAGCTTAACTTTTGTTCAAGACGTATGTATTAATTGAAGAAAGACATTATATTTCCATAATAAGTAACTTACAATGTCTGAATTTTAAGCCTTGCTATTTAGGGAATATCCTAAATGCATTATAAGGTAGTAAAGATATACGACCGGAAATACGTGAACCTATTGAGGCACACACGTATACACAGAGGATACGTTTATTAACGTAATTAATATATTTATTAATTATATTAATATGTTTTACGAAATAATATACGGTCGTACGAAAACCAAACCCACGAGGTGTGGTTGTTGTGTGATCGACCGACTAAAGGAGAAGGAGGGTGGAGAGTGTCGTTTTGTAGAAATTTAAGGAAGTGGTTGTAACAATCCGCATTTTCAGGTTACTATTTATTTTTACTATTCATCCTGTAACTTTTTTTATTTTACTATCATGACAAGATAATTGATACTCGACGAGTCGTCCTGACGACGTACGTTGAATCCATTCAGAATTGATTTCACAAAACCGTGTTTGAGAATTTCTTTTAGGTTTAAACGTCATTCAGGCATCCAGATATGTCCAGTTAACCTTATAAACAATAGAAATATGTATTTCTCACATCATACAATAATTTCACAAGTTTTGAAATTTTACGTTTTTCAGTTCTGCGTTTTACGCGAATTACGCGTTTTAAACCTACATTTCCAGTTTTAACAGCGTTTAACGTTTAAGCAACCCGATGGAACTTACCACTCAATTTATATTTTATTATGGAGTATAATGATGAGTTTAATCATTTCTACAAGTTTCGTATTTTAAGATACTCGATTTTACGTTTGGTGACTAAACGACTTACAGTTAGCGATTAACAGAACCAGAACTCACTCCGTAAACAAGATAGTACCAAAAATTAACCATCTAGTCATCCTATCCTTGTGGTGAACGAATCTAAGAGGAGTCACCAAGACACTTGGTGTCTTGGGGATGACATTGTCCAAGATCTATACACCTTGCAACCTTAATACTTAAGTCTTGATTAATCTTGCAACACATGCATTACTTAGCTTGTAAGAATATGACTCATGCAATTTAGCACCTCCTCAAGACCATATATAAATCCCTTCCCTCCTTTCTTGGTCATTTACAACATCACACACACAATACACATTCATATTTTGCTTACTAATTTCAAGAATAACAACAATATTGAAGATACAAGTAATCCATATCAAGTCCTTTGCAAGCCTTATCAATTCTTAGCAAACCTTTGGTGATTTCTCTTAAGTTTAAAGCTACTTAAGTAACCAAGTTCTAGCACAAGTCCTACAAGCTCACAAGAAGTATGGAAAATTTCTAAAGTGTAGAGTTGTGTTCTAGTCATAGTCCTTGTCCTTGCTGTTTCTTTCTTAAGTGAAAGCCAAAAGTTGTAAGAGAAACTAACCACCACTCTTGATTAACATCATTTACATGTTTCTTATTCTTATTCCATGCTATATATGCTCATATGTTGGATCATGATGTATAAATACTTAAAAACAAGTCTAAAAACCAGGGTTAATTAGTGTTTAAATGATAAACTTATGTACAAAATTTCCACAAAAGCGACCACATATAGATTTGATACTTTGCATATTGTTAAAGACGAGGTTAAAAGGAAAACATAGCAATCTGAATCCCAAAACGAGTACACGAGTCAAAAGATACGGCCAAAAGAACTTAGCAAAACCAAAACGCCGAAACTGCCAAATTGAAACTTTTAAGGGTCTGCTTGTTTTTTTCAAGGCCTTCTGGTCCGTTTCATCAAAAAGTTAAAGCACGAAAGTTTTCCGGAACGACGTTTTCCTTTAAAAGATAAGAAGCTCGGGCCCTGAAAACGCTTAAAACAGGCCAATATCCTTCAAAAACTGAAACTGCCCTATATATAGTCTCACGACTATACTTTTGTCACAACTAAAGGCAAACCAAGAGGCTTAATGGCCTTAAGCCAAGACCACAACCACGGCTAAGGCCAAGTCTGAGTCTCAAGATCATGGTAGCCGAGACCAAAGCCACGGCAAGGCCATGGCTAAAGCCTCAAGGCTTATTTACCCAAGACCGTTAACTAAAGTCTTAACCTTCGCAAATCAACACCAACACAAACCAAACGACATAACTTTATATACTTACACTATGAAATGGTCATATTTATGAAATGACAAGAACTTATAAACAACAATTATGATTTCCTAATCATAACCAAACAACCTAAGGATTTCATAACTTTCATTTTACTTTGAAAACGGCAAGAACCCAATTATGGAAAACAACTAAACCTACTTTACAAACCGTATAACGATTTTGACACTTATGATATAAAAGCAAAACATATGTTTTACATACTAAAGTACTACAATAGTAGGGAACTTCATGTGAGGGCCTCTTCTAAAGTAACGATCGAGGAGTTGTTGGATTTATTTAATTAAAGTGTCCTAGCTCTTCAGACGTTTACTACATGACCTCTGGATTGTGATGGACCGAACGGTAGTACGTTATATATAAACTAAACACATTTTCACAAACTAAACCACTTCTATAAACAACATATACGAGTTATCAAGTGCTACATCATGATCAATATAAAGATGTATATAGACTTATTTATACTTTCACATCATCATTCCAACAAACCTAAGACATTTCATCATACTCTAGGTTGCGAGTAGAACTTTCTCAGCTTATCCATCATATTCGGGAAGTACTAAACATCATCAAACTCACGGTGAGTTCATAGCCTCACTTATTTGCTTTACAAACTCTTGGGGGAGATACATGCTATTTTAAACATGAACACACAAACATTTGAACTGTATGCTTATCTGATTGTTTTATTGTCACTAAGTACCATCATTGCCAAACATAAGGCCCCATATCATGAACCACTTAATCACTAGAAGTAGTGAGCACGAATATTGTGAATAAGCCTATTGGGATTGGCGATTCCCGTTTGTGTTGACCAAGTACGTTCAAACAAACGCACTATATTTGAGAACAATAGGTATACCGGCAAATTATCTACAGGGGCGACAAACATGCCAATTTAGTTGGTACACGTTAACGCTTTGGTTGCATGAGCTTAGTGAAATAATAACTCTTTTGTTTTCAACTATGAGTATGAGTCTAATTAGCTCACACTACAAACATATTGTGTTCAAACATTTAACTAAACCTATGGATTTCACTCAACCTTTGTGTTGACATTTTTAATCATGTTTTATCTCAGGTCCATAATGATCGAGGCTGGCACGGAGGAGCACGGGATAAATCAAGAAGGCTATAACTTATTTTATCATTCGATAAACATCAAATACTATATGTTGATGTATTTTGTAAACATGGAACCAACTGGGACCTGTCTTTGTAAACTCTGATATATTTTAATAAATCGAATTATCAGCCTTTTTGTTTAAAAACGACTCAATTAGAGATCATTTTCTGTTATTATAACTGTTATACCAAGAGGTAACACCCAGCTTGAATTTCGCTGCATTTACGAAATTGGAGGTGTTACTACAATGGTAGCTTAACTTGTTGGACAAGTTAGAAGGCTATATAAACACCCCTTAATTCACATATTCGGAGTACACACGATGATCGACATATACAACCTACATACACTTGTTGACTTGTAAAATCCCCGACACATAATCATATTCGAATATAACCATATTGCATGCAAATATATTGTCATGCATATGGATATTATATACATGTAGGGGTGAGCATACGAACCGAACGGACCGGATCGACCGAGACCGGATTGACCGACCTGATGACGACATTCGGTCCGGCTCATGGCCCTCGGCCACATTAGTCGGTCCTCGGTCCGATCCGGTCTGGACCAAAACCGACAAATTTGGGCTAAGGCCTTGTTAGACCGGACCGACCACATTCGATCCGGTCTCGGTCCAAGATTTTTGCCGAAATCAGGTCTTGGTCCGGTCCGATTTTTGGACCGTGCACACCCCTATATACATGCATGGCTGCATGCATACTGTATGTATGAGTGGAAAACATAAAAGTAACCTCAAATTTAATGTGTTTTGTCAGTTTTTAATAAACTCATAATACAGTGGTATAAATGTTATTAGGGTTTTTAACTCAGGCATGGCGTAAGTTAAGCCACACAAAAGACACTAAGGCCCATGAAAGACTGAGATCCACATAAAAATGCATAAACGTATTTTTATACGGTCCCGCCAGATTTTTTACAGACTTTTATCATGAAAGAGTGTTAAAACCCATGTTATTATTCAAAAATATGACTATGAATGGGTGACACTTATCATAGCAAGTCGATGCAGCCTGTGAGCCTGGTTAGTATAGTAGTTTCAACTAGCCCAACTTGATTTATGGAACACGAGTTGTGATATATAGGCCTACATAATAGACCTACACCATTCACATTTTGACAAGTTTCAAATACTTTTTCTCTCTCTTTATATTAACCAATCAAAATTTGAATTTCACCAATCATAGTAGTAGGTTTATTTTTAGGTGCACCATTTAAGTCTACAAATCATTAATACACATTATTTGCATTTTTAATAATTATTAATGAATTGACCGTAGAATAAAACTTTGTCATAAAAGATAAAAGAAGAAGGTACAATAATTTTCTCATAACAAACATAAGATGGTACAATAATGGGGTAACTTTGAGACTGGCTTAGTTGCTCTAGTGCGCGGGTTTTTTTAGACCAACTTTTGTCGGTTTCTTGAAATGGATCAAATGACTAGCGAATTTAATACAAATGCGACATGCGTCACTAAAAAAAGTCGCGCCTAATCATTTGTTGTAAGGCACATTTAGTAAGTCTTTTGTTTCACTTATCACTAAATGACTTTTTAAAATTTGAAATGAACTTTTATTTTGTCTTTTTATTTCAAAATAGTCAAACTTTAATAATATTATTTTAATCTTTTTGCTCATTTTCAAAATTGAGCAACCTAGCGAATAATTTTAAGCGACCTAACAACATTTCACCTTTTTATAATTTACCCGTATCTCAATAAACACAAACACAATGAACCAATACCACACTCATATCTCAATAAACACAAACACAATAAACCAATACCACATTCTCGTCATCAAATTAACTCGCCGAAGTTGTGACCTAAGAACGATACTTGCTGCCAGATCTGGTGTTTGTTGTAGATCAAAAGATTTATTCTAGTAGTTTTAATGTTTGTTTAATCTGTTGTAGATTTAATAATTTAATGTTTTTGAATTTAAGGCTTCCCATTGTTGTTGTTGTTGTTGCTATTGCAGATTGATTTTGGAGATGGAGTTGGTTGACTTCAGTTTGTAGATCTTGTATTATTTTTTCATTCTTTAAATTGTAGAACAATAATATGATGCTTAAATGTGGTTATTCTTAATGAAAAATTTAAATGTATTTCATATTTAGTGGGTTTTGTTGTTGCATTCACAGATCAAGTTAGTTATAAATTTATAAGAGGGGAGGGAGTGGGTATCGGGTAGGCCAATCGGGTACCGAACCCGATCGGTAACACCGTCCCGCCTTAGTCGGGTAGCGAAAATCGGGTAGGGGAGCGGGTTGGGAAGCCGATCGGTGAGAGAGCTTTTGAAATTTTGAGCGTTGGGGCTATGCTGCGGCTAGCTCTCAACATAAAAAAAAAAAAAAAAAAAAAAAAAAAAATCCTTTTAAAACTAAATATCTCAAACTCATTTTTTCACAAACAACACATACTCATCTCTCAAAAACACAAAACTATGGATCCAAGAAGAGGTAAAAATTTCCACCTGCGTGTCAGTCGGCCTCAACCTGCTCATCCGCAACCACAAAGAAACTCCATTTCCAAACCAATTTTATTCCCAACCATCTCCGAATCAATTTTCGTTCCACAACCCTCATCTCCACATCAATATTACCAATACAATATGGGTCCTCCTCAATGAATCCACAACACTACAACATCACTCCCATGCGAGTTCTCCCTGCTCGAAAACAATGACGAAGACGTAGAGTTTGTAGGCGAAACACAACAACCACCAAACGAAGAAGACGAAGATAAGGACGTTGAAGAAGTCGATCCGGAGGGAAGAAAAAGCCTTCATGAGGAGGCCCCTGAAGTTTGGTCACGCAAGACAAGAGGAGGCTTTGGCGAAAGCATGGATTCAAATCTCGAATGTGGTGTTGTCAGTAATGAACAAAAGTCCGAGCGGTTTTGGAAACGGGTTTCGAGCATTACAAGGCAACTTTGGGTTCGACTTCACGAACTTTTCATGCATTGAATACAAAGTGGAAAACAATGAACACTAAGAATGGGATTTTCAATGCTACTACCTCCAAGCGGTATAAAGTTTATACTTTTAAGATTATGTAATGTTTTATTTTAATGAAATAGTATGTTTTTATTTTAATATTGTATATGATAAAAAAAAAAAAAAAAAAAAAAAGGTAGGATAGTGACCACCCTCCACTTTGGGTAGTGTTAGGGTAGAATTGAGTAGTTTTGAGTTGGAGGCTTTTATCTGATAGAAAGGATGTGACACTGAAAGATTAAGATACCACCCTCCCCCTAAGTACTTTGTGGAGATCTTTCTTGTTAACAAGTTAAATGACTTAAATCCAGATGAACTTTGATACTTTTAGAGAATGAAAAGTACTTTGTTGAATATTGGTCAACTTAAAGATAAAAGACCCATTTGTATAAAATGAAAAATAATTCAATAAAATGTGTTTTTTTTTTTCTAAAATATGTTTTGATTGTTTAAAACTGTTTACTGATAACCGTTTCAAAAAAACTTGCTAACTTTTAATTTGTGTATGTCTTTTATAACGGTTCAAAATCGTTAAAAAAATCACCCAGCAATTAAAACAAATAATTGGGCAATCTAAAAAAAGTCTCTTAAATATTGAAATGTAACTCAAATATTTTTATCAATTCACTTGACAATTTGAATTAAAAAAGTGTTTAGAAAGTATTTTTAAACGAATTTTTAAATTAAAACATTTTGTAAAAATACTTAAAAGGTGATGGGTAAAGACAAAATGTGACGTGTTCTTAAGTTCTTAAAGTTTTTATTAGATTCTTAACCCTGGGAAGAGAAAAGATTAAAATAATAACATTCAAGTTTGATTATTTGAACTAAAAACAAAATAAGTCATTTCAAATTTTAAAAGTTCTTTAGTGATAAGTAATTCAAAACGAACCCCTACTTGTGCCTTACAGGCTTACACATCTATACATAAAACGATTAAGTGCGACTTTTTTTAGTATGACATGTCGCGATTAGATAAAATTCGCTATCGCTCGATCCATTTCAAGAACTAACCAAAGTGGTTTAAAAACCAGCATACTTTGGCGACCGGGCCATTTGTAGAATTGTCCCTACAATAATTCTCAAATTACATGGTCCAGCCATTGTCTTATCTATAGTTTAAAAAAAAAAAAAAAGCCATTGTCTTATTATCTATTCATTCCCTTGCAAACACCAGCGCAGGTGGCCATTGCACGTTTTTATTCAGAAGATATTTTTAATTTCTTGTCTTAGAAATTGAATGTTTTTATTCAGATGATATTTTAATTGGAAATTTGTTGGTTCCCCCTCGTGTGTTGTTTTAAACAACTCGTCATCTTGCTATCCAATCAAAAAATACTTTCTACGAATTAGCTAGTTATGTTTAAAGTTAACTACAGGCTACTCCGCGTTGGCAATGACGGACGGACACTGAAATAAATTTTAGATGAATCGTATAATTTATTTATTATGCTTTTTTTCTGATAAATTACTGGATATCAAAATTTTGTTTACCAAGTGCGGTCAGCTCGAGCCAGATGGTCGCTGCCTCGGGCTCGACCCGTTGGACCGCAATCTGTTCGAGCTCGGGCTCATTTACTGATTGTCTTATCAATATTCAGATAACGTCTTTATTATTCAGATTCATGACGTTTAATGCAAGAATTGTGTTTAAGTTCATTGCATGATATGTTTGATAATTTGTATTTAACAGAAGTGTGTTTTAATAACTACATTAATCAGATTTATCGACCGGTTAATTAATTCACTATGTTAAATATCTTGACACATTAATATTACTTTGTATTTTGTCATTATTGCTTTAAGACTGTAAGTTTTAAAATTAAGATTGATGAGAAAGATCATTAATAAGACGTTGTGTATTGTACAATAAACTTTGTATTTTGTAAGTCTTAATTTTAAACCACGGCGAGGAGATATTCATTCCTCTATTATAAGTAGTAGACTAAAATACACCGTTGGTCACTAACTCATTAATCCGGCTGTTGGGACAAACATGGGCATTATCATCGCCACATGTCCAAAACGTGGCTTTATATGCCAAACTAGCCTCGACAAAGTCAACGTCGATTTTGTTTTGAATGGCGTATTTTATCCATACACATTTATACTTTGATAACACATTTATATTTTATTTCTTCATCTTTCATCCTCGTAATCATCTCCCCAAATCATCATATCTCCAACATCATCTCCTCAAATCATCATCTCCTTCAGAATTCACAAATTTCAAAATATTTTTTTCCTTCTATTCAATTGGATTGGATAGAGACTTAACATCCTCCTTCTAAATCCTTTCTTTTTATTTTTCAGTTTTATTATTAATCGACAGATAGATAATGGCAGCAGCTGCTTTGTCTTCAGTTTCCAATTTTTTTTACTTCTTCTTCGCCTTCTTCTTTTCCACCACTTTTATCTTGTTCCATTAACAACAACAACGGCTATGCTAATTATCCGTTTAATTTTAAAACTAGAAAATGCGTTTTACTCCACCAAAACTAGCACCAATGACATTCATAATTCATCATCAATTCAACCACAACAACAAGATGAGGATGACGATGATGATGACGTCACTATTTCCGACAAGGTTGAAGAACTATCTGATATGTTGCCTGACCGTTGGGATGTTTTAGGCCTTGGCCATGCTATGGTACTTACTACTATATCTTTTTACCCGAATCTTTTACCATTATTTGTTTATCCTGTCTTTAAAAATTTCTAATGACGAGAGTAAGCTTTAATAATAGAATTGAAAACAAATTGAACGGTTTCACTGGTCAGAGATGGGAATTTGCTGCTATTCATTATAAGCCATACACAAATTGAACGGTTTCACTGCAAAATTATACCCATATTTGGTGCTATTCATTATAAATCATACACAATATTAAAAACTAAATCATTATCACAAAATATCCCAAAAAAGCAAGAAATTATTGGAGAGATTAAGTATAAACAATCGATGTTAAGTAAAAGTATGTGTTGTAGAGTTTGTTTTTAATCCATTTTAGCTATTTAAGAGTACTTAAAAGAGGACCAGTGCCGTGTCTAATGGAGTTGGTTAATGGTTATGCGTATATCAAATTCAAGATGATGATTCAAGCTAATTGTATAAATTTCACAATATATATTTATAGAGCAAATACTTTAGCAAAGCTAACTATATACTTATAAGAACTCGACACTATAGGGGTCACCGCATAGCATACCGACCATGTAAGTGGTCGATCGGTTGGTCAACTAAATTAATTAAAATCGGTTTACATTTCAGATCTCACTGCTCCACTTCGTAAATTGAATGCAACTAGCTTTGTAAAAGGTGAAACGATGTTGTTAAATGTTTTTTTTTTTTTTTTTTTTTTCTTTTTTTTTTTCTTTTCATATAGGTGAAACAATGTTGTTAAAACTTAAAAAGTGTACATTATTCAAACAAAACAAGTACCAACAAGTGTTCGGTTGTCCGGCCAAATTAGGACCAAACCGATTCTAAACCAAAATATGGGTATAATGAATAGCACCAAATATGAGTATAATTCACCAAATATGTCGTTCAATTTGTTGTGACTATGGAGTTGTAAAGTAAGCAGGTTATATTGTACATGACTATATAGCATATAAACAAATAAAGTCTTGGTGATGAATCAGACCTTGCAACAAGGCGCCATTTTAGACCGTGGCGATGATAATGGCGGGGTTTGTCTAACGCCGTTTGATTGATAAATTTAGGGACCAACGGTGTATTTTAGTCTAAGTAGTATAGATTCTGGCATAATTTTCGTTCGACCTTTTATAATTGAAGTACCGAGGCAAATAACAAAAGTGACTTAATTTATAACTTTCATTGCAAAAATCGCCCTGGCGCCGATTAATCGTAAGCGGTGATTAGCCGTTCGATTTTCATTAATCGGCCTTATTAATCGACATCGACAAAAATCGGATAAAATCCGGATAATCGGTTTAAAGCGGCCGATTAATCGCCAAGTCGAAAAATCGATAAATCGGAAAAATTAGTTAGGGGTAAAATCGGCAAAATCGGAAAAAATTGGCAAAATCGGAAAAATCAAAACAAATCGGCTAGATCGGGCGTATAATTTCAAAATTTTATAATTTTATATATAAAATCCAATCCGATTAATCCTCGATTAATCCGCTTAACTGATTAATGTTGGCCTACCGTGGCCCAACTACCGTCTAGCGATTTTTGCAACCTTGATTTATAACATGTTGTTTATTTCAACTAACAATGACTACAATTAGACTATTAGTCAAAAGTAAGTACATAATAGATGTACAGATCTATTAGCAAGCTTGGGCAGCCAAGAAGATAAATTATGTATTTCGACTGGCCCTCATCTTGAACTCTTGGAAAAAATTATAATCCAAGATGCTTCGGGTCTTTTTACCCTAGAATGTAAACTGTTTTTTTTTTTTTTTTTCTGCCAACACTCTTACTCTAACATCCTCCACCAAGAATTTGTTAAAGTACCAAACCAAAGGCTAAATCAATACATGGCTAAAACATCCAACTAAACCAAGCAACAAAATTTTCGATAAAATACTTTTACATGCTAAGTCAACACAGAGCTCCACGCAATTGACCCTAGCAATAAAATTTTGTCCACACAAACCATCAACAGCAAAAAAAAAAATGTAATCGTATTACCAAACTGATCGCTAGCAACACAAACCAAAACGTATGGAGAAAAGTAATTAATACCGTTTTCGGGAGATCGATATACCAATAATTAAAAAAAGTTATATATCTATCGGGAGATCGGTATACGAACAAGTAGAGAAATTTAAATACTTGTCGGTAGGGCACGTTATCTAATGATAGCGGTTCTGGTCGAAAAAACTTCCTTTTCTACGAGAAAGCTTTTACAACCCTGCGCAGCAGACCTAATCGTCAGTTGTAGTAGTATGGGGAAGACCGGGGGTTGATCGATTCTCTACAGGGAATATAGATGCTTGTTAGAGATGTATGACGAGAAGGTAAGGTTGAAGGAAATTCTTTTTGGTCTTTTATATTTTTATGAAAGCAAGGTAAATATCTCGAGGTATAGGAGGGAGGGGGGTGGTACTTCACCAATTTTAACTAGGAAAATTAACGAACAGACCGCCACTCGGCGCTTTATCGGTTTATGACCACGCCTTTTAAAATTTGAAAATAGACCATTGGTTCACCGATTTTCTTGGACCCAACTGGGTCGCCATGTGTCGACAACTTATGACACAAGTACGTATTTTAAAGGTGTATGTCATGTATTATAACGTATTATTTTTTGGGCAACTTGTATTGTTATTTGGGCGTCTTTATGTTTTTTGGGAAACTTGTATTTATACACGAGGATAGTTTTGTCATTTCAAATTTAAAAAAAAAAAAATCAAATGGCCACACAAAACACATAGTGACGCAGTCACACACCTCTTATCCTCCACATAAACCATCACAACTAACATCACTACAACCACCCAACAACCCGACGCCACCACCATCCGACCGCACCTCCACACACGCCACCACCACACAATTGAACCTTCTTCCGCAGGCTTTGTCCTTGTTATGTAATTCAAATCCCCTGACGATATCTTTTGTTATTATCTACTTAAGTGTCAAAAAGGTCTCCTATCAAAATTGCTCGTATCCAAACACAATCTTTTATTATTATCTACTTAATGTGTTTTATCTTCGATTTAATCGTAATTTTAGTTAAGTTTGCATTTGTGGTTGTTCCGCGATGAAAGTCAAAATTAGGTTATCACCCCTAAACCGAAAATCGTGTTTTGTAAATTTCTTAATTTGATGCAATTATGTTCGCTAAAAACATGTGAATCGGGGCTCGGTATTGATTATTGTATCTAAATTATTATATCTTCTTTTATACTCTAGATTCGTGGCTCGGTATTGATTATTGTATATTATATCTTCTTTTATACTCTAGATATATTTAGAGGAATGGTGTTCAATGTGTGACATTGATTTGCAAATGGAGCAACTATAGCTTGTTAGGACTTATTTTCTATGATATTTAAGGTATTGTTTGAATTGATTTTCTCTAGCATACAAGTACTTGTAACCTTTAAGCTTTTATATCTTATATTAAGTTTTTCAAGTAGTGTTGAAGTATATATCTACTATTTCGGTCTAAAAGGCGGTTTGACGTACTTTTCTATGTCCGCAACACTTGGATGTATGGGTTGATTTGATGTGGTGTTTAGACCAACCGATGCAGATTGGCTTTAGCTTACCGTGAACGGATGCTTGAATATACGGAACCACAAGGTTGAATACACAAATTGATAGCCGTCTTTCAAGGTACGATCCTTAATGTCCGTTGACCCATAATTATTGTCAAATGTTCACTGTGAAGTCTTTTCTTTCAACTTTTACTATATGTATTTTTACTTGTTAGTCGATTATTATAAAAAAAAATTTAAATCAACGACATTTCTTTTGTAAATACCCGTGCACATTGATATGTGTCTAAATACACATATATTTTATATTATTTAAACCCACAAAAACGACCAAAAACACACAAATGACCATATAAATGTTACAAATATCATTGAAATGTGTTTTATGACTCTGTAAAAAAGGTTGAAAACAAGTGAAAATGATCAAAGTTCACAAAATAGTCATTTTCGGTCCACAGAGTTTCACAAATTGGCAAAACTAGTCCCTAAAGGTTTAAAATGGAAGAAAAGTCAACTTTAGTCCTTGGATAATCAAACATGTTCAAAATAGTCCTCGGATGAAAGTTTTCTACAAATGGCAACTTTACCCTCAAGTTACAAAATGGCAAAATTAGTCCCTGGGTATACAAACCAACCAAACCCTTTTTTATTACATAAACCTTAAATCCAAATCCAGCCCAAAACCAAGCCGAGTCCAAAACATCCTTTGTATATAAACGGGTTTGACCCGGCCAATCCCTCCAAACCATCTTCTCTCAGATATCACCCTACCTCACCAGAACCCAAAACCAGTGGTTTTACCACCACCGCCACCACCTTTCCAATTGCCTCACCAAACTCATCCCTCCACCAACACAACAAACCAAGAAGCATTTATTGCTTCTTATCCTCAACACTCAACCTACACCTGGCATGAGATATTTTTGGCGCCAAAAAGTAGAATCAACTGCTGTGATCAACTCTGACCCATCCAATGGCCAGAAAAGGATTGAGAGCAACTAGTGATAGCTATAAAGAAGAAAGAAGACACAAAGAACAAGCTGTCACATGTTTTAGACCATTCGTAGTGTAAACTTGTAATTCAACTTTTAAGTTTCATGTAAAAGACTTCGGGTTTTATAATCTACTGTCTTGTGTGAATCAAACTAGTGATAATTCAAGTGTTTTCATTAAGCAATTTCATGTTTTCATCTAATTCGATTTCCGCCAAAAGTGTTCTTGGTCGTTTTCATGTTTTAAACTCGTCACAAGTATTCAAACAAGCTCCTTTAAGCTTATTAAAGCTAATAGAAATAAAGTAAAGTAATTCTCGTTTAATGCACAATTTTCACACAAAGTCAAAAAGTCAACTCGTGGTCAAAATAAGTGGGTGATTGTCGAGTGGTATTTAAGCTTGGTTAGTGACAATCCAAGTTTAGTTACGGTCCTTGTTTCTTTGTTCCATAAGCCCTTTCAGTTGTAAGCCAAATTCCAAGCTTTCTTTCTGAATTCAGTTTCTACCATATTTAGTGAAAATCTCGTTTTGAATTTAATGTTGTTGAAAATTGTTGTTAACTATTCTCTTACACTCATTTTAGCCTAATAACTAGTTTCTAATAGCTCAGTAAGCCTAAAACATAGTTTCATTGTGAAAACTCTAAAATTACAAAAATACCACATAAATAGTCCTTAATTCAAAAATCAAGAAAAAAGAAGAAGGAAGGTAATCATGGTTGATTTTGGATTGCAAGGTATTAGTGCCTCGAGGAGGCTTTAGGAAGTGTATTTGGCCTTTGGTTCACTTGATTTGTGCTTGAAATCTTTGTAAGCATTTTTCTCAATTTCATGCATTTTACTGTAGCAATCTTTAATTTTTGTTCATCTCTGTTGTTTGTGATTATTTGATGTATGTTAGCTTAGTTAATGCTTAATATAATCAGCTTGTTCATTAGTTTATATGGTTTTTCATTTCAAGAATTTCACAGTCAAATTAGCTTGCTTATTGATTCATGGTTTTTGTTGTTAACAGTGGTCACTTTGTGCTTAAAATAGTTTCTTTTATCCTTATAAGTTCTTGTAACTCAGTGTCATGGACTAAATCTCATTGATCCTTTGAAAATCACATTTGAAGCTTTGTTAAAGGGGTGTTTGGTTTAGTGCATTTCATCGAGCTACTGTGTTATTCGATGGGTGATTTTGTTCACCATGTTTCATTAGGCCTTAATAGTTCAATTCTAGCATCAAACTCGTAGTCTTTCCTTAAATAGTCAAAAGAACTTTAATCTCCATTTTTAGTTAATCGTTAAAATTTAAGTTGCATACTCCTATGAGGGGTACATAAGTAGTTAAAGTAGCTTAGATTAGTTGCATTGTAGCTTATTATTCCATTTTCAACAATTTAGATCAATCAAAGTTCACATAAGTCAAATTTTCAAAAACTTCAAAAGTCAAAATTTCATAGAAACCAATTTTTGAATAAACTTGCAATTTCATGTAGGACTTAATATTAGGAGTGAAGACTTGTGCTTTTGGATATTTGTCATTCTGTTGCTTGTCTTCATCAAGATTTTTTATAATTTTTAGTTAATGTTGTAAACTGCTTATTTGCTAACTTCTTTTAAGCTCTTTTCACAAACCTCCCTTTTGCTTATTCCATATTTCGCTTATTCAAGTGTGTTTTCTTGTTGTTGTTGCTTATTCTAAGTTCCCATAACTTGTTTATAGCTTATTCAACCTTTGGTTCAAGAGTGGTAGCTTATCGAGGCTTTTAGCTTAATTTCGTTGCTTATTCATATTAGTTGTGTGCCCAAATCATAGTTCCTGCATTCCATAGTTGTTTCATTAATTTTCCCTTGTTCTCGCTTTTATTTTATAATATTCGGAAGTTTTCTTAATTTTGCCTGCTCATCTTCTATTTTTCGCATTTAATCTCATTTTAAGCCTTTTAAATAGCATTTTATTCAAACAAATTAGAAAAGCTCTAGAAAAATACAATTTCAATTTTATTAATTTTATAATATTCAAAAAGTCATAAAAAGTATTTTCCTGAATTATCTTAGTTAAAATAGATTTTCTAGCATTTTAATTAGTTTTAAATAGTATTAATTATAATAAATTGAGAAAAGTCAAAAAATATATTTTCTGTTTTAACATTAGTTTTATAATATTTTAGATTTTTCCAATTTATAATTTCATTTTTAGGTTAATTTCCTATTTTCTTGTATTTTAATGTATTTTTAAATAGTTAAAATAGTTTTTAATTAATAATAATTAGATAAATAGTTTTAAAATAATTTTCTTTTTCCAATAATTTTCTAGTATAATTAGGATTGTAAAATATATTTTCCATATCCGTAGGTATTTTACTTTATTTTCACGTTTTATTTCGTACGTTACGTACTTTTTAATTTAAACGTACGTTTTAGATTATAAACGTTAAACGTTTTTTAAAATATAGAATTAAAAGGACTTCAAAGTCTTTATTAGATTTAATGTCCTTAGTGTAATCACTCAAAACCCCTTTCCTGTTCAATATTCACCCGATCACAGATTCGTTGTATTACAGTTTTCACACCTCGTTGGGACTTAACGAAACGGGGATGCACTAAACTCCTCCGACTTAATTGCATTTTGTTCTCGAAATGCTTGACTTTTATGGTTGACCATTCACAAGTGGTTGACTAATAAAAGATAGACCGTTCGAGCCCAATCACATATACAAAAACGGCTATGGTTTGCAAACCACTTTATATTGGTTATGTGTACTTTATTAATATTTGCTATATAGCGTAATATAATATTTGGTTGCCCAAAAGTACATCACGGTACATGTCCTTTAATGTCTTTCTGCTCCCAATCACTTTCTTCAATACAATTTGTTTAACAAAATCTTTCTTTCTTCTTTTGGTCTATTGACTTCATATCTTTATCCCAATCTTTACGCTTTTGTTTAGAAAATATGTCCGACAATATCCCTTTGGATGTTCAACTAGATATCATCCGTAGGCTACCTCCTAAGTCTATACTCCAAAGAACGTAGTGTTTGCAAGTTATGGAAGGCTAGTATAGATTGTGAAAGCTTCATCTTTAATTACGGCGTTCGTCAGAATGATGAGTGTTTATTTACGCTAACATTCGATATGGGTGACCAAGGTTTTGTGTTAGCTTTAGATGAGCAATTAATCGCCACGCCACTTAATACTGATTTAATGCTTTCATCTATGATTACAGCTGGCAATTCTAATGGTCTTTGGTGTTTTGTCTATGGTTCTAATCTAATGATCGTTATTTGGAACCCGACAATCAAAAATCACTTGCAGATTTGTCCCGGTTTACACGCATCAAATCGAACGTCAAAAGATTTGTTTTGGTTTTGCCGTCCGTCCAGGACACTCTTGACCCGACGATCGTGAAGGTCTCCTATCCATTTTCGAAAGTGGTTTCGTATGTGTCATTTTTCTTTGAACTCGTTAAGGTGGACAATCCTTAAAAATTTCCACCCCCTCGTGAAACTATCAAATTGAAACGTAAAAGTCATGCAGTTGTAGGTCGTTTTATGTATTGGACTGGGAGTGAAAAGTTAACTAATGAGGATGGTGTTATTTACAAGATTTATATGTTCATTTCTTTTGATTTGGTAACCAACCAATTTAAAGTTATAGACCTACCGCAGATTTTAAAACATGAACTCCCAGTTCCATTCAATGTTTTCGATCTTGGAACCTCTCTAGTGATTTCTGGGACGATCATTGGTGAAGATATTCCATTGTTATGCGGATGGTTGTTTGATAAGGTTTTAAAAGGTACCATTTTGAGGGGTCGTTTTAGCCCTTATTTGATCACTTTGTATCCGTTATTGCTTAATATCGCCCTTTTCACTTTTTAGGTCTCTTGAAGGCAAAATTTGGAATGGCACTTATTTGGACGAAAAGGCGCGAATATCAAGAAAATGGCCAAAGTCGAATCGAGACACTCAAAGTCTTTGAAATAGAAGGCGACGGCGTCATCGCTAATCGCGACGCCGTCAGAGGATTTTTGTGACGGTCAAGACAAAACTCAGATTTTCAAGAGACGGCGTCGGGCTTTAAAGGAGTAGACCGTCGCAACTCGGACGGCCTAGATGTGACCCGCACGGCGTCGGTCAAGAGACGGCGTCACAGCATAGGTGACGCCGTCGCAAGGTTAACGTGGCCAAGACGAAACCCTAATGACGGCGACACGACGGCGCCATTTAAACATAAGGTGACGCCGTCGATATGTAATCTTATATATAGAATCCGAATTTTTCGTTTTGGGAGAGTCTTTTGGAGTGAAAACCTAAAACCGAACCGGAGGTATCTTGTACGATGATTTTAGGTTCTAAACCCTATTTTACATCAAGATAAGTCTTTACTTCATCAATTCAATTATGTCTTTGATTATTTGTGTGTATGCTTGCATGTTCTCCATGCCCGCTAATTTACTTGTGTGTTTGCTTAGGAATATGAAACTTAATTATTGAATATTGATTGGTTGTTTCTTATCTTAGTTGACTAATGATCTAGTAATGCGATAGGTCATTCGTTGTGTACTTAATGCTTGATTCATCTTTGTGAACCTTAGAATATGATTACACGAGTAGTTGTAGGCTAAACCATCCAAAGAGTGCCTTAGAGTAAGAGTTTATCATCCCTAGTGGGTTTTGTAGGCGAGACCCTTTGGTAAGTTCAAGAGTTAGGGAGAAACGACACCCTACAACTTTAGACACACAACGCAACTAAGAATAAGGACGTGACAACTCAACCATCAATAGGAGATAATTAAGGAGTAGTAAAACCTAAGTAAACACATCTTTAAACTATCATACGAGCACACATTAATTAGACATAGACTCCCACAACCTTAGTTTAGATAATTAGATAATAGTAGAGTAATCGGTGAAATACCAACCCCCAAATCCAATACCCGAGATTCGTACCTTTCAATTTCATAAAATATAAAAATACAAAAATAATCATCTTCAACCTCAACCTTATCGTAGTAACTCCTTACTAGCATTCCTATTCCCCAGAGAACAATATCAATACCGTGGCTTACCCTAATTACTACACTACAACGATTAGGTTCACCGCCTAGGGTGTTATAAAACTTGCTCAAGAAAGGAAGTTTCTTGACCCCTAACGACGCGTGTAGCGTTATCATTGTTGGACGCCAATGGTTATTCCATAACATCATTTAGAAGCCTATTCGCCATCCCTACCCTATATTCTCGCTCGCTTGCTTGGGTTTACAAAGGATCAAGCTCCAATAGTGGAAGCGCATAACCACAATCATTGGGTTCGGTATTTGTGTACAACAAAGAACTTGAATTATTTGTCCGCATGGGAATGTTAGGAGATGCGGATCTTTCTACATCGCCCATACAAAGAATCTCTTCTTTTGTTAAATCACTGAGACCATGCCGTTTATAGTATGTTTTATTTTTAACTTACCATTCTATTAATGTTTTATTTTAACTTACACCATTATATTCATGTTCAATGTGTTTGTTCGGTATAAGCTAGGGATCATGCTTAATGGGAATGAAGCTTTGTGGTTTTAGTACGATGTTTGTATGGGAAGGAAGTATGGAGTGGTTAGCTTTTTTCACAGACTTGGTGAATTTTATAAATCAAGTGGTTATATATTATGTAACCATTAAACTTATAATTATGTAGCAATCGTAATATGAAGTAGGTTGTCTCAGATGAAACGTTGTATGTAAACGATTTACTATTTCCTATGTTACGTAATCCCATTATACATGTTTGTTTAACTGGGAACTAGCGCTTTTTCCAATAAACAATGTGGCAACTAACTGTTGTTCGTAGGGCAACTTCTTTTCACTATTGACTACTTTTATAAACCAAGGAGTCGCTCGTTGTTACAATTCGATTCTACAATCAACTAAAAACTACCAACTAGTGACTATACACACTTGAAAATAACAGATTTACCATTCAACACTAGTACAATTTAACTAGCGGTTGTAAGTTTAAAACTAGCAAAGACTAAACCACTATGTGCCTATTCATGCCCATAATTGCAAGAGCAACACCTACACAAGGGCACCGAATGGTATCAAGAAGACACACACAGCAATGTAAACACGCCATACACAACAAGATTAACGATCGTTGCATCATTTCGTTGATGTCTTCTATCACAAGCGATGGTTCAAATAGCTAGTAGTAGTTACCAAATTCTTCGGCGGTTGTAAGTATACAACTAATTCGCTTTTACTAGCGGTTGTAAAAATAACTATACCGGTAGTAAAAATAACTAGCAGTTGTAAGTATACAACCAATTCAGTTTTACTAGCGGTAGTAAAAATAAGTATAGCGGTAGTAAAAATAAGCTTATATATGTATCATAGGAAATAGAAAAAGAGATGCTACAAAATACTGTATATTTTTACTCTGTAGCCTAACCGACGTAGCACTTTTCAAACCATATATGAGTTCATTAGAAACAAAATGTGGCATTCTAAAAGGAGGGGGAAACATGTACGTATGAGATAATGAAGGGGCTTAATTATAAATTTTTTAAAATTTTTACAAAGCAAAGCAGGCAATTGGCTGCTTTGTTGATGCAGGTAATATTTTCCCTTCTTTTAAAACAATAAAAGTTGCATCTTGTTCATTTCATTTTTCTGCAACTATTTCCGAATCGATCATTCTTGAAAAATTATTTCTTTAGTTTTCTTTCTTTCTCTTTTCATTTTAGATCCAAGGTAGTTCCCGGTTAATTTCCAAGGTAGGTCCTAAAATTATTCACTATATCGCTTCTAAGTAAACTTGGTTTCCAAGGTGGTTCCCGGGCACCACCTAGTGATGCCTAGGTCCGCCTCTGATCCAAATCCTCCTGTCAAGAATTAAAAAAACCAACAAAATTTCCTTGAAAACCATGTCGTTTCGAGCTAATGTTATCACCAGTATGAGAGATTATATTAGCAACATGCCAGATACAGTGATCGGTAACATTTTGAATCGGTTGCCAATAAAAAAGCGGTGAGCACTCTATTTTATCTACAACTGAGGTTTAAGTGGACCTTGCTCGCCAAGTCATAATTGATGAGGATTTCTTTTATTATTTAACATATAACTTTGATGGGAGGCATGTTACTAGACTTTTAAATCAGCTTACGGGTCCCATAAAAAAGTTTGTCTTCTCTGTAGATCCCAAACCGTTGTTTGGAATGGAAGACTTGAATTATGAAGAGATTCGTGATTGGCTTATGCTTTTCGCACTGCAAGGAATTAAGGACCTGACAATTAGAAACTGGTATGGACAACCAGTTACATTGCCAACCCAACTTTACGGGCGTATTGAATTGAAACATCTTCAAATTCATTGTTGTGATTTTCCTAGTTTAGTGTTTTTCACTACTTTTCCAAATTTATTGAGCTTAGAATTGTGTTTAGTCAAATTTCTAACCGGTACAGTTTGGGATTTAATTGATGGTTGTCCCTTACTTGAGTCTCTTACATTGGATGTTGAGAGTACAAACGGGATGAAACTATGGAATCTTGCAAGTCTTAGGAATTTGAAGAAGTTACATTTGTCATTCGGTATTTCAATCTGTGTCACGACAATCATAGCATCCAATATCTTTCACCGACAAGACTTCCATCTCTTGAGACCTTTACATTGATTTTGACTATTGCACGGTAAGACCGTTTTGAGATTTACACTTCTAATTTTACAATGTTAAATATATGTGTAATCAGAACGACATTTAATCTTTAAACTAACCCAAAAGTCGACTGTTGTAGTTGATGCGTGATGGTAATTCCGTGATGAATGTCCCTTTGCCATTTGTATCCCTCGTTAATCTGAATCTAAAAGGAGTTGATTTTGGCGAGACTGTTATCGTGTCACTCACTGTCCAAATGATTCACGGATCTCCAAACTTGAAAAAGCTGGAAACCAGAGTAAGTGTAATATTTTATTACTTTATTTCATACGTATCAAATAAACATCCGTAAACTGCCATGTTTTCGTATCTCAATACTATTTGATTTTCCAGGCTGCACACACGCTTAGTGTTTTAGCTTTGGAACAACGTTCATTAGATTTAGACACAACCACATTCAGCCATGGGCGCGATTCGCATGATGATTTTCGATCCCTTCCTAGATCACAGAATGAATTACACATAATAAAGTTTATACTAGCTTGTTCCGCGTCGTTAAAGAAAATGTATATCAGGGCCAGCGATTTGATGGGCGATGGTTATGATAATATCAAGACAAATTGGGATTTCGCTAGGAAGCTGTCGAAACTCCCTCGATCTTCCGTCACAGCCGTTGTAAAATTGTTCTAGTGGTTGTAGTTTTATGTATGGTTTGAATACTCTGTGTCAATTAAATTTGTGTGCAGAAAGTTTGGTGTGTCTGTTTATCAAGGGGTTATATAATATGTAACCATTAAACTTATAATTATGTAGTAGTCATAATATATAGTAGGTTGTCGTATGTATGAAACGTTATATGTCAACGTATTTAGTATTTCCTCTGTTGCCATTATCCATTTTTATTTCATCTCGCCAACTAGTAGTTGTTTCCAAATATCAATTTGGCAACTAACTGTTGTACGTAGGGAAACTTCTATCACTAGCAGTTGTTATAATAACTTTTGTTGATCCCAGTTGAGCAAACGATCTAATATAGAAACTGACTTAAACAAAGAACTTATTAAGTATTACGCGGAATTTAACACTTAATCTTAAGAAGAAGAACAATAAACATTCAACACCTCAATATTATTATTAATCGAATACTCTAACCAAAGATTAGGGTTTTACAACCTTGAAGTGTATCGACCTTAGATATAAAACACACGATATCTAATCTAACCTAGGACCTCCTTTTATAGGCTAAGGAGTCCTTTACATTATACACGTAACCTACAAGATAAATATCTTTTCCATATTTATCTAATACAAAATACTAAACCGACTATACAAGACTAGCATGGTTACAATAATCTATCGATGAGTTACACAATACTACTAGCCGCGGTTTGTCATCACCCGTGGTTACAATCTTACGCTCGTGGTTATATCAATTACGTCCGTGGTTCCGAAGACTTAGAATAATTCTTGATTCAAGGAACCTAAACCCAACAATCCTCCCCAAACTTGATACATTCCAATGAATTCTCAAGTTTCTTTTAAGCTCAAAACATCGAATTGGAGGATGTAGCCAAACACTTACCGATTTAAGAATATTCTCATACTTCAACAACAAAGTGTAAGCTTGACCATCATAGGGTAATAGCATCTTGATAATACCAGGCTTCAACATCCGAGCAATAAGCTCACGGATACTTATTTAGTTGAGGATAATCACCTTCTACTAGCATATGAATAACTTCTCCGAGCTTGCTTAAAACATGAACTCCACAAGTTTGATATAAAACCATCTTGTGACTTGACCATTGTAGAGTCCTTTCCATTCGGGTTCATCATGAGTAGGCTCAAATAAAATCTTCAAATGATGATAAACCGTCTCTCATGATAATCATTTGGATGTACTTCACCAAACTTATTCTTGTAAAGTATCCAAAGATTCATCAAATCATCTCTATCAAAATATCAAGCATCTGTGAAAATTTATTATACTCATAAACTTCATTATTGAGTCTTTGAATTTTCCAAACTCCTTCACTTCCAACTTTAAGCTTAAACTCATAAGAAATGATTTGATTAACATCTTCAACTACTTTAAGTCTTTTAGAATCGATGTCTCACGAACCTCGATTTTCTCTTCGTTTACTTTGAATCCACTCTTCATCTTTTTTAATCCACTCTTCTTCCTTTTAGAATTCATTGGAAAATCATCATTATTAATTCTCATACATCTATCATAAAGCTCATAAATTCTTTCAAATGAACACCTATTAAGATTATCGTGAACATGTATGCTCGAATTTTAATAATCTTCATCAATACATTCCTCATCTGTGCAATTGAAGGATGTTTCTTTCTTATAACTTGCTTCCTTTCTTATAACTTGCTTCCTTTCTTTACCAACCTTTCTTACCCATTCACCCAAAAGTCTAGCTTTTTCCTCATCATCCAACAAAGCCCATTCTTGTGTAGTATACTCATCATTTATTAATTCAGAAGCTTGAAGATAATTTTGTGATTCATACCATGTAGCTAACCATCTCTGACTAGCTTCTTCTTCATCATGCTTCCTTTTCTCTAAAGCTGCTTGTTCATCAGCTATAATACTTTTTGCATACTCTGCATCATAAGCTTCTTGTTCTGCTTTACTTTTAAACTTCAGCTCTGGTACTGCAACCCCTTTACCTTTTCCAATATCAGATTGAACCACTTTCTTCTTCAAAGGTTCACCAATAACTAAACTTTTTCCTTTGGGTTTAGTTGCAGTAGATTGAACAGATAAAACAGGTGCAATGATGGGTGTAGAAATAGATGAGGTTTTACTTAGATTTATCAATGTACTTGCAGCTTCTTTCTCAACTTCTTTAGTTTTAGGTGGTGATACAGAGAGAGTTGTAACAACAGTGGAAGTGGTTATGACAAAGCAGTGGGTATGATAGTAGTGGGTACAAATGCCATATCTGAAACTGCAGCAGTGGTTTCAAGAGTACTAACCGTGGTTGCGCACATACCATCGGTGGTTGTGTCTGCACTACTTCATCTTCTACAACATTCTTCAAAATTTCAAGCGCCTCATTCCCATCTTTATCGATACCAAAATTCTTGATTTCCACTATCAACATCTTCTTCCATAGATCCATCAACGACCTCCCCAATTCATGCCTCTTCATCCTCCCTATTTGATACATTCTCCATATTCAGACTGGAGAGAAGTCCACCTTCTTTTTCTTTCTTATCATAGCTTTCAAAACAGCAATCCCAGGTCTTCTTATTTTCTCCAAAACAAATACCCTGTGCTTCAATCACCTAATGTCTTTCCCCTGAAACACAGCTAGCTCCTGAAGACTTGAGATTATTTCCTCCATTTTAGCACATTTAACCGTCAATTCAATAAAACGTTCAAGAATATCCTCCCCACTTCGACCTGTGTGAACTGGTCCGAGAGGTGGTTCATTGGAAAAGTCATCATGTACCAGCTTAGGATCCGTCAATTCATGTTCATGTTCCAAACTATACTCATCACTCGAGTCGTGTTAACCGCTCCGAGAGGTGAATCCTTGGATATAGTAAACATAGCATCGACCGGCCCGATCATCTATGCACCTCGAGTAGCCAGTTGGCTAGATTCTCCACCGTGTTAAGTTCCAAGGAACTCTCCACATTAGGAGTTGCCAAAGGTTGGGTCTTATTAATGTTACCACTATCCCGACCAAAGATCTAAGCATGAATCGATGGTGGAAGCCCTTCCAATCATGTCACCTCCACTCCATGTGACCCTCATTAGCAACACCACTAACACCAAACCGAGGTAGCTTGGTGCCCTTCAATCTCCTAGTCCGCATAATCGTGTAACAGTTGGTTCGAGGTCTACTAGCAGTGGGTTCAGATGGACTAACAGTGGATTCAGTGACTATAGGTTGTGATTCAAGACCTTCATCAAACTCAGGATCAGTAGGCAAAATAAGCATATGAGGAAACAAAGGAACATCTTTGATCTGTACATTTGGCTTCTGATTCCTCATATGTGCAAAAACCTTAGAAAGCATATGATGTAATTCATACTCTCTAGAATGCTCAACGTGTTCATCAATTTGGCTTTCTACAATAAGTTGAACAAACCTAGGATACAAATAGTATTTACCCTTCTTCCTAATGTTTTGTACTAACCTCATAAATCATCCTAGACCAATTGAACTTTCTTCCATCACCAAACAAACAATGCAGAGTAATTTTGGAAGGAAAGTCATTAAACCCGATGGTCTTATTACTCATACACATCAACAAGGTATGAATAAGAAACTTCCATTGTGGTGAAAACAAACTCTTAAAAATTGTACCTTATCACCCCCGCTGGTATATCCTAACTTTGTCTAAACCACCTACAATCTCAACATCGAAGATTATCAATACCATCAAGATCATCAAACTTTAACACTCTCCTTATTATCTCCTCATCAACGTAAATAGCATTTTCATCCACAACAAGATTAAACACTTCAACCTCTTCAAGCTTAGCATTCCTCCAGGCGATGTATGAGGCTTTAAGGATGGTTGGTGTGACGATTAACGATAATGAATAGGGCTGTGAACAAGGAAATCAATCATGAGATGAAAACCTTCGATCGATTGTTTTGGTGAGAATAGCAACAAGGTTATGTGTATTGGAATACTTTTCTGCCATTATGATTAATGATGGGTATGATGTGGGTTTTGTGAATTATGCAAAGAAAGTGATTAGGGTTAATGTTGAGCGCCAATTGGAAGTAGTTTGAAGATCAAATAAATGATCCATCCGTGATTTGGGGAGATAATATACTTTTGCCAAAGTTACCAAACATCCCCTGTAGTATCCAAAACAAAGCAACAAGCTATCCGAGGTTTCAGAACTGCTATCCGCGGTTAGAAACACACCATCAGTGGATACATGGTAGCACTTCAACCAAATGTCCAAGAGTTAGAACAAGTAAATCTGTGTCATAATAAGAGAGATCTCACAAAAATATGAAGGATTACACCACTTTTTTTTTTTTTTTTTTTTTTTTTTTTTTTTTTTTTAACAAACACAAGCAGCTAACACACCAGCTCCTATGTACACAAATCCTTCATACCTGCAAGAAAAAAACACAAAACAAACACATAGAAGAATATTATTGTTGTCAGTGGTTAGAAAGAGCCAGAAGTGGTTCCAAATGACCTATCCGTGGTTTAGAACAAATAAGTCAATATGGTCAACTTCTAGGATTAATATCAGTCCAACGCCCAAGAATCTCATTTACTCCTCAACCACATTTAACCTGTCCCTCATTTACGTCCATAACTCTTAACTCTGCTTATATAAAGAACCCCAATCTCATATAACGCACACACCCATCAATATCAAAACCCTAATTACTCCAAAATCCATAATCAACCACAATCACCATGTGGAACCCTAGTTGGAATAAACCAGAAGTCATTGATCTAACATCCTCCTCATCCTCATCATCATCATCATCATCATCATCAAGTGAAGATTCTAACCCATGGCAGTCCTACTTTCCTCCACAAGAACCAAGACCAAGAAAATCCCCATTTCTTCCATCATCTGAAGATGATAGTGTGGTGGATCCAAGTGAGGCGTCTGAGGACTCTGATGACTCCTCAAAGAAGAGAACTTCAAACCCCCAACCTTCTTCATCCCAACCCCAACCAAGACCACGAGCAAGAAATCCACCACTCCCAAAGGATAGAGAGGTGGTTATTGGTATTCCTGCACCAAGTTGTGGTGCTACTTCACATATCGTAAAGGGGAAGGGAAAAAGGAAAATGGAGTGATGCTTTTTGGTGAAACCAGCAGATGAAGGTGTGATCTGACTATGTCCTTTGTGCTTCATCTACTGTATTCATCTTCATCATCTTCGTTTTCGTCAATCCATCCTTCCCATTTTGATCCTTAGCTTGTCATGCATATCCAACAGCTGAGGATAGTAGTAGGAAATCATGTATAGAAGTAGTCTTTTAATTTGCACTTGAAGTTTCATTGTAAGTCGTAAGCTATAAACTGCTTTTGATGAATGAATGAACAAATTAACTTCGGACTTCTTTAGCTTCTATAATGAACTTTCTTTATCCGCAAAATAGTTAGTAGTAACACGTAACAACAAAGTGGTTTGAACACAACTATCGATGGTTAGAAACAAAATAGCAATACTAAGATTACATAATAACGGTCAATACTTATACAAACCGGTACAAAACAATTTGAGAGTTTAGAGATTTATCATTCTAATACTAACAACAAGGTAATCAAACCTTCCCACATCAAAAGCTTTGGTGAGAAGATCAAGAACATTGAAATCAAGATGGATTTTACCATTTGAATCACCTTTTCGTTACAATCTTAATAAAATGATGCCTTATCTCAATATGTTTAGTTCTAGAATGTAAAACATGATTTTTAATAATGCAAATTGTAATCGTTATTATCAATGTAGATCTTAGTATGCATAAAATTGTACCCAAAATCCGAAGAATTGATTACGAATCCAAAGAACTTGACCACAACAACTAGCAACAACCACATATTCAAACGGTTGTAGAATTAGCCACAATAGTTTGCTTTTACATCGCCAAGAAATTGTCTGCTTCCCAAAACCGACATCCTCCAAAGAGTAGACTTCCTATCCAAACTAGCACCAAGATAGTCACTATCTGTGTAGGCCACCAAATCAAAGGGGAATCCTTAGAGTACCAAAGGCCCAATTTAGGATGACCTTTAAGATATCTAAAGATCCTCTTAACAACATTCATGTGTGAGGTATTAGGTGTGACTTGAAATCTTGCACAAACACATACCGAGAACATAATATCCGCCTAGATGTCTTGTGAGATACATCAAAGATCCAATCATGGACTGCACAACTTCAAGTCAACTTTGGGACTTCCATCATCCAGTAGCGAGAGGTTTCGAGTCTCCATAGGTGTACTTGCACTCTTTACATCTTGAAACCCAAACTTCTTCAAAACATCTGTTACATACTTGTCTTGACTAATGAAAATACCATCAGGTCCTTTGTTGAACCCAGAGTCCCTAAAAGAAAGTGAGTTCTCCATTGAACTCATCCGAAACTTATCATGCATAAGTTTCTCAAAATCCTTGCATAGCTCCTTGTTTGTAGAGCCAAAGATGATGTCATCTACATAAACTCGAACCAATAAAATATCATCTTTGTGCTTTCTAATGAACAAAGTTTTATCAATCACCCTCTTTTAAACCCATTGTCCATCAAATAAGTAGACAGCACTCATACCATGCCCTAGAGCTTGATGCAACCCATACATAGCCTTTCTCACCCTATAAACCTTGTCGATGATCAGGATCTTCAAAACCGGAGGTTGACAAACATAAACCTCTTCATCAATTGTGCCATACAAAAATGCACTTTTAACATCCATCTGATACACAACAAAATTCTTGAATGAAGCATAAGCCAAAAACAATCTAATAGCCTCTATTCTTGCAACTGGAGCAAATACTTCATCATAATCCAAACCTTCAATTTGTGTGTATCCTTGAGCAACCAACCTTGATTTGTTTCTTACAACAATTCCTCTTTCATCCCTCTTGTTTCTGAACACCCATTTAGTCCCAATAGCCCTTTTTCCATTTGGAAGATCAACCAATGTCCAAACCTCTTGAAGCTTAAACCTGTAAAAGCTCTCTTGCATTGATTCTACCCACTTCTTCAGATAAAGCTTCTTCCACTCTCTTGGGCTCCTTTTGAGACAAAAACAAGCAAACAGCAATTTTCCGATCTTTATGATTTGTTTCTTTTGTGAAGTGATTTTGCAAAGAACCCATGTGATGAGTGTGTAAATACTCATCATTTTTGGTTTAATCAACCGCAAAACGCTTAAAATGCTCGTAAATGCATCAAAATACCGATAATATTCCAAAATTGCATTTTATATGTTTCGGATGCAAAATGTTTAAAATCGATGAAAAATGAGCTAAGTTTGCATAATTGGCGGTTTCAGCCTCCCAAGTTTCAAAAATTGTCGAAATAGTCCCCGAGCACATAATTTCAAAGAAAAATCACCAAAGGTCCTTTTAAAATCATAAGTTGTCAAAATTAGTACTTTGGTGAAAAATATTAAAAGTTTGAGAAAATTACAAGTTTGGTCCTCCAAGTTTCAAAATTGGCAAAAATGGTCCCTGGAAAATGTGAAAATGTCAGCTTTGGTCCTTGTACTATTAACACTTGTCAATTTCAGCCCTTGGATCAACTTTGCAGATTTGGCAAAACAGGTCCCTGAATTTTCAAAAAATTGCATTTAGGCCCTTGTGTTATTAAACCTTGTATACACCCTTGGCCCTTGTCATTTCTATTTTGGACCCTGCCATGTTACCCTTTTGGACCCCTTACCATTTGACCCCCCTTTAATAATAAAAGCCAGTCAAACATATTTGACTTATCCCTTCCTCCCAACACGGGTATACCACTTCTCCATCATCACACAAACCTGCAACACCCCTGCTAACACTCCACCATCATCCCTACTCTACCCTCCACCTCACCCCACTCCAAGATACATTTAATGCACCCTTTGTACCTAACACTCAACCCAGCTGGCTTAAACAACTTTTGGCGCCAAAAAACCAATCAAATGGCCAAGATTGTTTCCAGACATCCAATGGTCAAAATGAGTGCTGGGATTTGCTCAGAGTAGTGAGAGAAACTGTTTGGGTGTATAAAAGGCCAAGAGGAAGCAACAAGGGAGGAGTAGTTAGTTATTTTCTTAAAAATGTATGTCGTTTTGTAATTTTTAAGTCTAAATTAGATCTTCAGTTGTTAAATTCAGTCTAAGTGTATCAAGTTACTTTGTTTAAGTGTATTGGAACTCATTTCAAGTATCAATTCAGATTAATGTTACAATTTCGTATTTCATGTCCACTGTTGAATTCTCATTCTCAAACACCAATGTCAAATCTCTTAGTAACTTGTTTTTAAGCTTAAACATGCTCATTCAAGCTTGTAAAAGCTTTCTAAGCTCACATTTCGCTTTTAAACAATATTGAATCGGTCAATGAAAGTCAACATGGAGCAAAAATTGATGCGGGGAATGTAATGGGTGGTGCGAGATATGTTCTTGGGGTTGATTTGGAAGCAGTGGGTTGGATAATATAGGTTAGTGTTCTTGGGTTCACTGTTTTCAAGCCATAGTGGCTAAGGATCTTTTGTAAGTAATTTTCAAGATCTCATTGCAAATGCTGTATTTGTAGTTGTAATCTGTTAAAACTTGTTCAAGTAGTATTAATTAAGTGAGCTTAACTCAGTTTGATAATAATTACATGTTGGATCAGTAGTCAGTTTTGATTTTGCTTGCAAAACAATTAATATAGGGTGTTTGGATCTGCTGCACTTTTTGTATTAGAAGCCTAATCAGTGGTAGATACCTGTGGTTTTATGTTTGTTAAGCATATTTGAGCTCATTCAAGTCTTAGTTTTGTGCCTGCTAGCTCAAAAAGTCAAACATCAACAAAATCTATCTCAATGTCTGATCTGTTGTAACTTTGGATTTGCAAACTCTTGATTTGTGTTTAGAAGTCTTAAACATTGCTTGCATTGTGCTTGTTCCATCATATTACATCAATATCAATCATAAAATTGGAACCAAAATTCACATTAGTCAAACTTTTCAATATTGCTTCAAAAGTCAAAATTTAGAAAACCTTTTTTGGCCAATCGCAAGGATTTTTCATGAGCTCATTTTGAGCCACATGAAGTGAAACTTGGCATTTGAAAACTTCAACTGGTCTTCTTTCTTATCACCATTTTATTAGATTTTTGCAAATTTTTAGAAGCCTCAAACTCGCTTCTTTTAGGTCCCAAGTCCCCTGCTCACAACTCTCATCTTATGCCGAGTTTTCTCGGTTCTTTGCAAGGTTGTACAGGACTTAGTTTGGTTTATCAAGGTCTAATTTTTGGTTTAAACATAGTTAGCCAGGTCTAGTTTAGGTTTCCATTCTTGCTTTTCAGTTTCTTACTTGTTTGGTGGCTTATTTTCTAGCTCAAAGTTGTCTTCAGAATCTGTTTTTTTTGTGCTTAGTTCAATTCATCCAAATCTTGGTAATTTGCAATTCAGAGGATATGGCTTGTTGTCATTAGTTGCATTTCAGTACTTATAGCATATTAGGACTTCAGAATCGATGGGTGGCTTGTTTTGTTCATTTGGCTTATTCAGTGCTTATTTATAAGCCCTTGGCTTAGAGGCCCATATTCTTACACATAAGCACCTGTTTTTCCATTTTCCTAGATTCCTAATATAATTTTAGAGTTTTCCGAAATTTTCAGATTTTTCCAAGTCGGTTTACTATTTTTCTTGATTTTAATTAGTTTTAAGCATTTTAAATAGCAATTAATACAATTAATTAAGAAAAGCTTCAAAAAATAATTTTCATTTTCTTAAGTTAAGATATATATAAAAGACAAAAAATATTTTTCTAGATTTTTCTTAGTTAAATTTGTATTTTAAGCCATTTAATTATTTTTAATAGTTTTAATTCCTAGAAAATAGAAAAATAATCGAAAAATATAAAAATAGTTTTGAAAATTCTCTTTTGATATTTTAGATTTTCTAAGTCTTAATTTTATTTTTCTAGCTTTATTTCACATTTTCTTGTATTTTAGGTAATTATTTAATAGTTAAAATAGTTTTCAATTAATAACAATTAGATAATTAGTTATAAAATAATTTTATTTTTCTATAAATTTTCTTTTATCATTATGTTTGTAAAATATCATTTCATATTTTAGGATTAATATTGCTTTAGTTTCACGCTTCATCAGACGTAACGTAGTTTTAATTCCGCTTTATAAAAACATAAAACAAAACATCAATTTAAAAATAGTGATAGCGTTTATTTAATATTTTTATCTCTTTAATTTCCTTTAATTTGCATTTAAGCCGTTGTAATTTGTTGGCTTTTTTCCGTAGTTATAATCATTCTCAATCCCTTTATTCGCTCAAATCTCTCGATCACTATACGTTGGGTGATCCATTGCAGTGTGTCGGGACATAACGACCGGGAAACACTATACCCCCAGATCTTCATTGAGTTTGTGTCTTAACCGTTTTAAGTTTCTTACGGTCGGCCATTCACAAGTGGCAGGCTTGAGTGAGAAAAACTTGACGGTTTTGCACAGATCACCATGTTCAGGAAAGGGTTCAGTGTTCTTAACCCTGCTTCTTGTTTGAACTGGAGTATTCAAGTTTCCAAGTATTTGTTCCTTGGGATGAATTTTGTGAATCCTTGTAGTGGTGATTGGACTTTCATGAATGACAGTTTCCAAATTAGACAAATCAACATTGAAGAAATCATCCATGTCTTCATCATCAGTAGGAGTATCAATCTCAATCAAAGCAGGCATATTAGGATCATGTGGATACTCCTCATCACCAATTAATGGCTTTGTATGTGGTCCAAAGAAAGTACTATCACCAGTACTTGCAGCCGGGATTTCACTTGACCTATCAGTGGTAGAAAATGGCTTAGCAGTGCTTGCAGAATTCCTCTTCTTCTTTTCAATTTCTTCTACCAACACTGAGTTATCTTTCAACAACTCATCCTTATCTTGATGATGATCAACATTGCCTCCAATATCCAGCACATCATCAGCAGTGGGACCTTGCTTGTGAATGATTGGTGAGACAGTACCAGCTTTCCACTTTTCAACCAAATAGAATTCCTTTGGAGAATCGACTTCCTTAGAATCGTGTTTGCATCGAGAATCCTTTGTGTACCTGCATTAACATTAGTGGAAGTTCGCAATGATAGGCTCATAATTCATAGATTTGGTTAGCATATCAATGTTAAACACCCATCTGGTCCTTTGGTCTCAACACTAGGAGTCTTTTCACCGAATTGAACATGTAAGTTCTCTTCAACAATTCTAGTCCTCCTATTGTATACTCTAAAGGCTTTGCAATTTGAAGAATAGCCTAAAAGTATCCATCATCAACTTTTTCTTGAAACTTGCCTAGGTAGTCTATGGTATTCAAGATGGTAACAGACACCCAAAAGGTTTTAGGAATGCAATCATTGGCTTCCTATCATGTAACAAACTCATGGGGGTCTTGTTTTGAGGCTTCACTACCTTACTCATTATGCACATAACATGCAGTTCCTGACTTGCACCAAAAGGTAGTTGGTAACTTAGACTCGACAACATGGTCCTAGCAGCCTCAATTAGTGTTCTATTTTTCCTTTTAGCTACACCATTTTGTTGTGGTGTTCTAGCAACACTAAACTGCTCTATCTATACCCTTAGCTACACGTAATTGATTCATCACATCATTCTTAAACTCGCCCATTATCACATCGATTATCTTGACCTTATGGTTTACTAGATTTTCTATCTTAGTAATGAAACTCTTGAGGATCTCACTAGTCTCACTCTTAGTGACCAAAAGTATACCCAAGAAAATCTACTATAATCATCGGTGATAACTAGGCAACATCGCTTATAATTCAAACTTTTAACAAAGGTAGGTCCAAATAAGTCCATATGAAGCATAAACAGTGGTTGTGTCATGGTGTTTACAGTTTTGGTCTTACAAGAAGTTCTATGTTGTTTTCCTTTTTGACAGGCCAAACACAGTTCCTTACACTTAAAAACCTTAGAAGGTAACCCTCTCACTAAGTTTCCTTTTACCAGTTTATTGATTGTTTTGTAATTGAGATGACCTAGTCTTCTATGCCACAATTTTGACTCATCCACAGATGCTTTAGCAAACAAACATGTTAAGGACCTATTTGGAAGAACATCTTTAAGATCAAAACAATATATGTTTTCTTTCCTAGGTACCCTAAGTTGTATAAACTTCTCATCGTGCATCTTAAACTCGGGAGACAACACCACACACTCAGGGCCACCAAAAAGTACCCGCTTTTTCTTATCACACATTTGAGAAACACTTGAATAGATTATACTTAAGTCCCTGTACGAGATAGACTTTTCAAAGTCTAAATTCCTGCTCGATTGTGCCTCGCCAAGTATCTTTCCTCCCTTGGATCATTGCCAAATGCCACATATCCTTCATCAAAAGCTTCAAAATCTTCCGTGTTGCTCCCATCCCAAGTCATGTGCCCAGAGCAACCACTATCAAAAACTCCTTTATCTTTTAGCTCGGTTTGTAGATTGCCCCGCACATGAAATTAAACAAATTAGTTCTTTTGTAGACCCAAGCCAACACTCGACTTGGGTCCGCCTGTGCATCAAAATATTCAAATTTCTTTAGGTCCATTGATGCAGTTGACATGTGGTAAAACCTTGGTCTTAGGCTTCCATTGCCAACTAAACGAGACCTTAACAAGATAAAATGATTTCCAACCACCGTGTCGCTTATCGCCTTTGGAATTTTTAAAACTTCTTTGAATCGGTGGTGATATTTTGCTTAATAGTGGTTTGATTACGCTTAGCCGTGTTTACATTTTGCTTAGCGATGGTTGGAACCCATTTAGGTGCAAAGCAGATGACTATAGATTTTGTATTCCCATTCCTCATTAACACCGCCTAGGAATCATGTTTTTATTTGGATGAGGGTTGGTGTTCTTTGAAAAGTTTTGATGATTTACCCTCTTCCAATGATTCCATACTTGTGGTTTGTTTTATAACAATTTCTCTGTAAGTGTTCAAACTACCACATTTAAAACAAGCCTTTTAACACATTGAAACTCATCTCCTAACTCGTTAGAAATTAGACCATTAAAGTTTCTCTGGTTTCCCTAGGTATGTATCTTTTCATTTGTTCCCTAGGCACTTCCTTGTACTCAACTACCTCGTAGCAATTTGAGCTCCAAATCTAGGTACAAGGTTGACTTCTTTGAGAATCAACTTTCTTAACTTTCTATCTCTTCGCACTTAGTTGATTGATTCTATCTTCCTCGAATCGATTCTCAATCTTCAATTGTGGGAGCATCGATGACTTATCGATCTTATCTTAGGTGTTTCATCTTACTTATCCTTCTACAGTTTGTTAAACCGAATTCACTACTAAATGACAGCTTCTTTAGCGGTGGTGCATGTTGCATAAGAGTGGGTGGTGGCATATTATTGTATCCTATCCCGAACCCTTTTTCATTAAATGACTCTCTATAGATTTATGAACCGATCAAGCAAATTGTGTTTTAGCTACCCTAACAACATGTTTTCTTTTTCTTCTAGGGCCTTTTGTTTTACACTTTTTCGGACTCATGTGCCTTCCGAACCGTGGGTGCCTCGCTAGTTTGTTTTAAGCATCTTAATCTCTATCTTTAAGATCAATTTCACCACCTAATATATTGATCTTATCTACATACTCAAATTGACATTTAATACATTATTTAAGCTCTCTTCCACACTTTCTAGACCAACTCTATAACCTAAGTTGTCCATAGTCGCCTTTTCTACTTCTTTCCTCATACTCGGTGATAGCTTTTGAGATTCTAAGTTATCATGACATGATTTAAAAGAACAAGTGGATGTTTTAGAATCATTAGATACCTCATAATCTGAACGAGAAGATGAAGCATAGGCCATAAGAGCAAAGTTATGCTCTTTTGAAGCTTCACTAGCAAGAAAAGTCGCATTGGGACCTTCTTCAACTGATCACCCGGTCATAATCACCAATCCCATCTTGAGCAACCAAAGGTCAAGAAGCAAAGAGGCTCTTCGTGGTCTTCTTAATGCCTTCAATTCTCTTAGAGCTCGACATTCTCTAGCAAAGTGACCTTCTTCTTGCGCTAAAGCACTCCATCTTGCTTTTGTCAAATCCAACTCTCCTTTTACCATCATACTTAACTGTCTTCCAGTTCTCCTTAGAAACTTCCTTTCTTGGAGAGTTAACATTGCCATTTGCCATTGAAGATTAATCTCATCAAGATCATCGTGATCAATTTGATCTAGATCTTGATTCAAAACATTAACACCGGTAGTTAAATATGATAGAAAAGCACAAATTGCACCATCACCGATGTGATCACCAATGATGGTATTGTTTGCGATAGCCGTGGTTACTCCATATGCGCAGTTGGTTACATCTTGTGAATTCATGTGATTAGTGGAAACAAAAGCAATGTTTTGTTTAGCGAGGATGCATTAGCAAAGTTATTCTCGGACTCATAAACCTTCAAGTTGTTGAAGCGATTGTCCCGAGTCATCTTATCAAAGTCCACCTTATTTCTCCACACAATTGTATGAATAGCCCATTCAGATGATAAACTCCTAATGAACTTCAAATTAATATCTTCTTGAATAACCTTATAATCTACTGACTTCAATTGGCTGATAAGTTTTTGAAGTCTATTATATGTGCCATCAATCTTTTCTCCACTAAGAGCAATGAAGGTTTCAAATTGATGCTTGAGCATATTCATCCTTGACTTCTTAGTAGCTTCATTACCACCAAACCTTATTTCAAGAGCATCCAATAAATCTTTAGCATACTCGTATTGTTCAAAGTCCAAAGCATAGTCGTTGGGTATTCCCATGGAGAGAATCTTTGTGAGCTTTGATCTCCGCTTCCTTTTAGCTTTATCAATTTCACTAACAATAGCTATCTTCGACCATCCACACCCTTCTTAGGAAGAGTGTCTCCTTTTCAACGACATCCCGTATAGCATAATCAATCATACGAATGTATTGCCTCATTCGCATTCTCCAGATTTGATACTCACCATGCTTGAGCATGGGTACCTTTAAGCGATCACCATGTGAGTTTCACGACATCTTTACTTACTTGAATAAAGCTTATCGTAACTTCTTCTTGGTTACAGCTTCTAGATCACAAGCTCGATACCACTTGTTCATCCCAGTTGAGCAAACGATCTAATATAGAAACCGACTTAAACAAAGAACTTATTAAGTATTACGCGGAATTTAACACTTAATCTTAAGAAGAACAAGAAACATTCAACACCTCAATATTATTATTAATACGAATATTTAATCGATTCGCCCGAACGGTCGATCTTTTATTAGTTAACCACTGTGAATGGTCAACCATAAAAGTCAAACATTTCGAACGCAATGCAATTAAGTCCAGAGGAGTTTAGTGTTTCCCGGTCGTTAAGTCCCAACGAGGTGTGGCGAAATACAAACGAATCGTGATCGGTGAATATTGAACAGAAAAGGGTGATAATTGATTACACTAAGGAAATTAAATCTAATAAAGATTTTGAAGTCATTTTAATTTATTCTAAAAAACGCTTAACGATTAAAACCTAAAACGTAAAACTTAAACTAAAACAAACGTAAACGTGTAAAATAAAAATGTGAAATCGTAAAACTAAAGACTCATGAAAATGAAAATTACTTTTTAACAATTCTAATAATAAAAGAAAATTTTAAGAAAAAGAAAATTATTTTTAAAACTATTTATCTAATTATTATTAATTAAAACTATTTTAACTATTTAAAATACATTAAAATACAAGAAAATAGGAAATTAACCTAAAAATGAAATTATAAATTGTAAAAATCTAAAATATTATAAAACTAATGTTAAAACTGAAAATATATTTTTAGACTTTTAAATAATTATTATTAATTAAAACTAATTTAAACTAATTAAAATTAAGAAAAATAACAAATGAACAGTAAAAATTATGAGACTTCACAGGAAAATCTAAAATATTATTCTAAGCCAGGAAAAATATAAAAAGTTAGATAAGCTCATTAATAAGTTGAATTGGGCAAATAAGCGGTTTGAATAAGCACTTGAAATAAGCTAAAAGCTAACTATAAGCTACCATAAGCTACTAAAGCCTAAATCTAACCTAAAATGAGCTAATGCAACTGATTGGGAAGTAAAAAGCACAAGCTACGAAAAAAAAACTCATGACAGATTTTAATAACTATATGCCAAACTACTCTAAGGCCCTACTTTAAGCACTATATTAAGCTATCTAGAAAAATCACAAAATAAACTAAAATACCAAGTGTAGATCACCAACCAAAGATCTTGTATCCCAAATTTCAGCTCAAATGGACTTATAATGAATCTATGAAAATTCCACAAAGTTTTGTAAAAACTGACTTTTCATTTTGACGCAAGGGCAGATGGTTTGGAGTGTGTGTGCTGTGTGCGTGCAAGGGAGACCAGTAGGTCCTAGGTTCGAATCCCACTTCCTTCCTTTGCTCACTTATTATTTTGTTTTTTGTTGTTGTTGTTTTCTTTTAAAAAAAACTGAAAGGATAAACTTCTTTTAAAGAGTGTTAGAGGCGTGAACAGTAAGTCTTAACCAAAAAAAAACAACTACTGGGCTTTAAAACAAAACACTTATCAGCAAGGCCAACAAAAGGGTGTTTGGAATGGGGCTGCTAGGAGCTTTTAGGGGCTTAGCACCACCTCAAATGAAACTACCGAATTGAAAACTTAGCTAAACCCTATGATCCAAAACTTAAATCGCCTAAACTTACGAGGATATCACTTTTCTAAATGGGAGCAAACAGATTCTTCATTCAAAGAAAATCCTAAGCTAAAATAAAATGGAAACATACTCAAAGAAAGATTACAACTAAGTACCTAATTAGCTAACTCGGATCTAAACTAATCTAAAACATTAACTAAGCATTTACCAACTTAATTAGACTAGGCTAACTACCATTAAGCTAATGAGTAAAGTAAAAAAAAAAAGAAGTGACTGTTGTTAGTGCGGTGTCAGAAACGACCTAGTGTGCTACCTGGAGCTAATTTTTAAGCCACCAAAAGCCTTCCAAGGTTAGGACCAGCTTCAATAAACCAAAGTTAGTATAGCCAAGATTAGATAAAACTGATTTGGAGGCCAAGTAAGAGCTTTTAACGGCTTAAATTGAGCTCATATCAGCTTGGCTTGGCAACTGATTCACTGATACAGAACATAAATGAGAACCAAAACAGATTTATATACTTCAATCTTAACTATGTTAAGGGATACTTGAGAACTCAAAACTGAAACTAAGAAAAGTTAGGCATGCAAGGGCTTAATGAAAATAAGTTAGGCACAATTTAAACATCATTATGACTGAGAAAAAGGACCAAGAACAAAGAAAGACAATCACGCCCAAAGGTAAGTGCGAAAACAGAAAACAACTTTTGATCTTCAACTTGATTCCATACAACTATTTCAAACTAAACTCAAACTTGTAAAAACTGAATAATGAGCTAAACTGAGTTTGACCTTAAAAGTCAAACGGGTTAAAACTGATCCTTGACTAATTTGAAAGCAAAAGCCAAACACTCCTTAATGTGGGATAAAACAATTCTTAAAACTGTGAGATTTTGACAACTAAAAGAAAAAGTAATTGAGAGCATTAACATAAGTGAATCGAATCACAACAAATTTTGCAAAACGTTCAAAACACAATCGACAAGAATTTAGGAGCATGCGAAAAGTAAATACTAAATAAGCTTAATAAAAGTGAAACTTCAATTGCATTGAAAATTAAAAGATACAAGTAAATGACAGTAAAAAAGCTGAGCTAGAATACTACCATTCTAGACTAGAACTAAAAACTAATTTAAAACTAAAAAAACTCACACTTGCCACATAATGGCTACAAGCTTTTATACTACTACTAGATGTCTTCCTCTTTCTTAGCTTCTTTCTTTTTGCTTGCTGCTGCTTCCAAAGCCCGACATTGATGGGCAAGAGATGGGCAAAAGGAGTAGTGTGATTGTCAGGGATAGTGATGGGATGGGGTTTATTATTGGTTTGGTGATAACTAGGTAAAGGATGGGATGGAGGTTGAGTGTGTCGAGAAGGAAGAAAGAGGAAGGAAAAGGAGGAAAATGGGAAAAGGTAGGTTAGGTTTATGATTTTATTATTTGTGGTCCGGTTTTGGATTTGGAATTAATGCACAAGGACCATTCTTGTAATTTGGCAAACGTGAAGGTTGATCTTGCCAACTTCCAAAATTTATCACATGGACCAATCTTGCCAATCTTCAATAGTACAAGGACCAAATTAAGTATTCTCCATTTTTTCATTTCAAGGACTATTTTGTAAAATACCAAAAATCCAAGGACCTAAACGCAATTTTCCAAAAGTATTACAAGGACCAATTTTGACAAGTTAGAATTACCAAAGGACTAAAATGTTAATTTTCCAATTTAAAATGCCCAGGTAAATTCATCAATCTTTGAAATTTCGAGGACTAAAGTTGCCATTTTGAAAAACCGAGCTTTATAAGGCTAATTTTGACAACTTAAAATTCTGAGGGCCTTTTATGAAAAATTACATGTTTTGAATAACCGGGACTATATTTTTACAATTATTGAATAAAATACGTCTAAATATTTTTTCATCTTTTGAGACTTTTCAAAGTGTTTTTATTGTTTTTGCGGTGTAGAAGGAACAAAAATGATGAGTATTTACACGCTCATCACTAACCAAGATTAGGGTTTTACAACCTTGAAGTGTATCGACCTTAGATATAAAACACACGTATATCTAATCTAACCTAGGACCTCCTTTTATAGGCTAAGGAGTCCTTTACATTATACAACACGTAACCTACAAGATAAATATCTTTTCCATATTTATCTAATACAAAACACTAAACCGACTATACAAGACTAGCGGTGGTTACAATAATCTATCAAGAGTTACACAATACTACTAGCCGCGGTTTGTCATCATCCGTGGTTACAATCTTACATCCGTGGTTATATCAATTTCGTCCGTGGTTCCGACTTAGAATAATTCTTGATTCAAGGAACCTAAAACCCAACAACTTTCTCTGTTGCCATTATCCATTTTTATTTCATCTCGCCAACTAGCGCTTGTTTCTAAATATCAATTTGGCAACTAATCGTTGTCGTGAGGGCAACTTCTATCACTAGCGGTTGTTATAATAACTAGCGGTTATGCGTATAATACTAGCGATTGTAAGTATACAACCTATTCGGTTTACTAGCATGAGTCGTGATAACCAAAAAGTAGTAAAATTAACTAGCAGTTGTAAGTATACAACCAATTCATTTTATAATTACGGATATTTAATTTAAGTAATCAAGCATAAAAGCATTGTACCATTTTTTGACGTTTAGAAATGTCGCATAAACCTCAAAATAATCAACTCACTCTATACATCTAATAACATTGTCACACCCTCGCCGGAGGCGGAAACACGAGGTGTAACGGAAGGGAACATAAGCACAAGATAATAGAACATACCAACGTTAAGATTTAAAAGAAAGAGTACACCATTACAATACCAGTTTAGCCGACATCGGCAAATATAGTACAAAGTTTAGATTCCAAATATAGCGTTTTATTACATAACGATTAGTAGTGACAAGTAAAAACTTTATTATGCAAGACCTGGTAGAAAATCTTACTAACGATCACCTGAAATGCATGAGAGAAAAACGGGTCAACTATGAAAATAGTTGGTGAGTATACACGTTTCGCAAAATAAGAAAACTCGCAAGAAATATTCAAAGGTTTCGGTCATCGAAAATAGTCCACAAAGCAAAGGCATTGTAAATCCACTCAGTTCCAAGTTCCGCCCATACAAAACTTGCAACCTGTGTGTTCACAACCCACTGCCAAAATATAGTGTGTCTAATAGTCGAGTAAAAGTTACCACAATAATTCACAATATAGCACCACGTATATAATAATGTATGCCAGGCAAAGCCCCTAGAATAAATAATATGCGTCCCGTAACATAGTGGACGAGAGGTTGGCCGACCTCTAATAGCGCTATCCATACTACCTACTAATAGGAGACTAACAATGAGAATGTACTAACAGTACATCATACAACTATTATATACAATTAAGAACACTCCGAACAAGGGAGAATTTGCACACTCCACCAATAAGGCGAGAATTTTTGAGAACGCTCCGTAACATAGTGAGACGCTCTGCTCCGGACCGGGGAGGCTTTAGGATGCTCCGAACAAGGGAGACTTTATAGTGATGCTCCGAACATGGGAGACTTAAGGTTAAGGTCATAACACGTACGGTTCAACAAGTCCAAACAAGTCCTAAGTTTATATTTAAGTTTAGGGATTTGTTTCAAGTTCAAATGTTCAAGTCAAAGAGTTCACAAAAGTAAGAATCAATTCAATTCAAGTATGGTTCATGCATTTCGCCCCAAAAATATAGCAAAACGGTAAAAAGGGGGGTGTGATTACTCACTTGATGAATTGATGCGATGACAAAAGTGGTTACACCGAAAAGTAGCGTGAATCTCGAAACTGACCTATTATGAATGATATGATATGTAATAAGTCATGATGTAAAGTTATGCATGCAATTCGGATGATATTTATACCACTTATGAATTTTTGAAAACAATACTTTTCGTCGGAAATATTATCTTTTAACGTCTTGACCATTTTTAAATTACTTCACATGTATTTACATTGAAATGATATCCGACGATAATCATTTAGTGATTTATTGTGAAATTATAACTTTTCGTCGTTAAATAATGTCGTTGAAATTTCCATGAAAGTGACTAATACGGCCTCTAAAAGCTAGTCGTAAAATGGTGCACGTCGTGTGTTAGGAAACAAACTCAACAGTTTTTGGAAGCTCGTATCATTATCTCAAAGTTTTAGTACATGAATTTCCATCCTAGAGGTCTCGAACATAAAGAAAAATAGAGGTTAAGTATGGTACTTTAGTCCAAAGTATAGTTTAAGGATGTTTTTCGGCCAAGTTTGAGTAAACGTATTTAATTCATTACAACTCCGCTAATCAAATGGTCGGACATTTTGGAAAATATACTTGGCGATTTCACTTTTACTAGAAGACTTCACTTTATGAAAAGTTCTAAATCAATGTTAAAAACAACCTTTAACTTGGTAACTAGTTTTTGCCGCAAAACTTGTCTATTAGAAATAAAGATAGTTTTTCTTATATGATAAAGTTACGGCAACTTTTGTAAACGTGTATAATTTAATCGTTACAAACCGCTTTCACGTTTTAAAGGTCCTTAGCTTTGTATCAAAGTATACTAACATATTTTTAACAAGTCGACAATATTTACAACGTCCAAGCTTCATTTTTGACTCGTACAAAATAAATAATATTTGCTGAAATTCCAGAAAATTTATATTTTTCGTCGCCAAATTGAAAAATTCATAACTTCTTCGTTATAGCTCCGTTTTAATCCGTTCAAGCGGCCACGGTTTCGTTTTAAAGTATATTTTCTAAATATCTAGGCCAAAAATTTTTATCTACTGTCGGATTTTCCAGATTTTGAAAATAAGGACAGACCCTTTTTAAAACGTGTCGAAATGAGTTTTTCTCGCGCCAAACCTATTCTAACCCATTCAAAACAACTCCGAAGCTATTCTAATCCTACCATACACCTTCTTAGGGTGTCATGGGTTCCTATACATCACCAAAACTAATATATAACAAGGAGTAATTTATAGGATGGATTATATATATTTAACACTTAAAAATCTTAAAAAGTGGTATAAACATCACATAACTTGCATGTTTCTCAAATAAAATGATATAATCATAGTAATGAATGTGAAATAACAACATGAATATGAATGCTTACAAGAAATATGATGAGGTTTAAGGACAAAGGGTTTTCCTAATCACTTGAGGTTTTTATTGCAAAACCTATACAACAAGTGATACTAGATTGTTAAATAACTTGTCTATTAAAATTTTGAAGCTTCCTTCTTCTTGGTCTTGTGGCTGCCGAATTTGAGAGAGAAGAGAAAGAGCAAGAGTTTTGATCTTTATTTTACTTGTGAAAATGAATGAAGTGTTATGTTGGTGATATTTAGTATAGTATAATATACGTTTGAAGATATTATGTAAATTTGATGACTAACCCCCCTTGTGTCGACAAGGGGGTGTATTTGTTTAAATAATACTTTTTTTTTTTTTTTTTTTTTAAGTATAAATAATGTAAGTTAATTGAAGTTAAGTGGTAACTTGTACAAACATTTGAGTATTTAGGGTAGCGTTAACTAAAAATAAATTTTCACGGGTCAAGATAAAATATATTGAGATCATAAAAATTATAAAAATACATTTCTTGCAAAATTTGAGTGATATAATAATAATCGTGTAATATTTAAGAAAACCGTAAATAATTATATAACTATAACAATTTATATACAAAATAAATTTAAAACACTGGGTAAACTCATAATATTATTTTATAAACTTAATACGAGCAAAAAAATATATCAGGATAATTTTTGGAAGTAACGGATCAATTGTTCAAAATAATTAATCACGCGATAACGTTTATTTAATATGAAAATTATACGTTTAATGTAAAATGCAAAACCATGCATGAACTAATATGATGACAATGATGTTAATGATATGTAGACTAAACTTAGTCTATATGAAATGTCCTTGATGATCGTTCATGAATTCGCAGCTAAACCCCTAAGGTTACGCGAATTTAATACTTGTAAACCTAGTTTACAATATACGATGAAATAGTAAATGTGAGAAATGACCGGAAATTGAGAATTGTGACAAACATGAAGCATTATGTGCTTACGTCAAAGTGAAGATGTTGATGTTTTTACAATGGGTACTACTATGTACACCAAAAAGGTAAATCAAAACCTCGGTAGTTGCGCTACTTTTCTTTTCTCGGATTTTGCAGATGTAATTAAGTGGGACTTTAATTGGTCAAAGGCTAAAGCTGTTTGGCACCGCATGATAAATATTTTCGTCTTTCCTTTCATTACCATGTATTTTTTTTATAAGTTCTATACACTAATATTATAAACAATTTATTTCTGTTGCATGTTTAACGTTTTCATTTCTAATTTCACAAGAAGCTTATATTAAAATAATAATCAACCAATTGGGGGCATATACTCTTTAAATATGATCTCGTAACAAAAAGAAAATAAATAATCATAATAACAAAATTAGATGAAATAAATAAATAAATAAGTAAACAAGGTAATATTTATTTTGTGTTACTCTTTATAACAATTTTGTGGTATTTTTAAAATCCGTGAGCTAACAAAAATTATGTAACATTTTTTTAATCTAACTAGTTATAATAAGTCGACATTTCCGTTTCATCTGTGTTCACTTGAATAGTATGTTTGAAAACAAATATTAATGTTAACAAATTAAATTCACATTAATTACTCAACTTCCCAGTTACCAATTTTATATTTAAGAAGAGATAAAACTAATTAATAGCTATGGTCTATAAAACACAGATAAGTTATGGTCTATAAAAGACCTACATATATTATTAATAAGCGAATTCTCTGAATAGTATTAGCGATTACAACCTTGAAGTGTATCGACTCTAAATATGAAGAAAAGTTATATCAAACTCTAGCCTAGGACCTCCTTTTATAAGCTAAGGAGTACTTTACAATATACAATATGTATTCTACATGATAATTATACTTAGCATACTTATCTAATACGGAGTACAAAACATCCTACCCAAGAAATTCAATAATGTTACATATTAAACAGACACAATCATACTAGCAGTGAAAAACTACATTAGTAGTGGTTTGCTCTTTATTTTATCCCGCCCCGCAAGCTCGTCATTTTACCTTTCCTCGTCTATTCAACCCGATCCGCCAGATTGGTAGACGACACTTGCTTCGGGAAACGGGCGCAATCAACAGAGGACTCGAGACCATAATTTTCAATTGTGTTGTTTGCCTCTCTTGCATATTCTATCACTCTTTCAACCCAATACCCATTATATACTTCCTTCTTCCGCTCGGGTAGAGCGAGGTTAAGTAAATGGTGAAATTTAAACATCCTAAATGGCTAATGAGAGTCTAATCGGTTTAAACTCCCACCTTTGGTACGCCATATGGTCGGGGCATGCTTCCACAAACTTCAAAGGACACGGGTTTTGGGTGAAGGAATGTTGTGAATGGTCGTTGGGATGGGTTATTAGTCGTCATTCTCGCCAATTTAGAAACGACTAATTGTTATTAGTAGTCATTTAAGAACATGTTTCAGTTGTCGCAGCATCTGCTTTGCGTTTATGTTTTTGTTTTGGGGGGTAAAGGTTTAGGCTATGTATGGGCTTTTTGGAAACGACCGTGCGTGGGCAACGGGTTGCTGTTGACGGACGGATGTATTCTTTTTGTACTGTGTACCATCATGATCTTTTTCTTATTAACATCTTCAACTTCTCTTTGGTGTTTCTAAAGTTTGTCTGTCGAACTAGTTTTGTTGGTGGAGGGATGGTTGTTTTTGTTTGTTTTTTAATGTGATTTCCCTTTATTTACCTCGCGTATTTAAAGCAAGGATTTTACTGTTTTGTGGGTAGGCACGAGCCTAGGCTCCTACTCTGGGCATCTATTTTTCCTGCTGGATTTGTCATATAATTTTTAGGGAAGAAACGTGAATATTTACTTGCAGATTTTCTCTCCTTTTTTGGTATTTGGATAAGCCTTATCCGTAATTACAAACAGTTTGAATTTATCGGTTTATTATCCTTTTTGTCTTGAAACTTTGCTATGTCTCAGATATACTTTTTTGGTAAAATGTAGCTTCCACAGTTGTTGTTGGTTTTCGAAATGTTGCTTATGCACGTTTGACAAACTCAAGTAAATCATTCATATCGGCGCAATTTCACTTTTTAAATTTGAACTTCAACTAGTCAACCTTTTAATTCGCAAAAAAACCATATTGTACTTTAGGGAGTTTTTTTTTATTATAAGCGATTTGGAAAAATGTAAATAAAGTTGATATTTGCGTCGACACTAGCGGTGGTTTCTGCGACACTAGCAGTGGTTTGTTAAACTGTAGCAGTGGTTGCATATTCACATATGCATATAATTGAGAATTTGTTCAAACCATATAGCCTCCTTTGGTTTTTCCAAAAACGCAAACATGTTGTGAGTTGCAGCAGAAGAGTTGGGCACCATTGATGTTTATTTCGAAATTGATTGCAACAGATTGTTAGGTGTTGCGAATTATGATGTGTGTGGGTCTAAACTACGTTTTGCCCTAGCAGTTGCAACTCTTTATTTTTTTTATCCCCAATTGAATCAAAATTAATTTGTACTTTCAAAACAACTGTTTTAACTCTTGTAGCAGTTGTTAGTGTTTTTGGATGTATTTATCACCAATTGTGCTATTCTAATCAGCAAACGCAACCATTATCGTCATCTACTATCTAGACACGATACCAATTTTTGACGTTTAGAAAAGTCGCATAAACCTCAAAATAATCAACTCACTCTACACATCTAATAACCTGAAGCGTTGTGTGCTTACGTCAAAGTGAAGATGTTGATGTTTTTACAATAAGTTATGGTCTATAAAACACCTGGATATAATATTAATACACGAATAATCTGAATAGTATTAGCGATTACAACCTTTAAGTGTATCGACTCTAAATATGCCGAAAAGTTATATCAAACTCTAGCCTAGGACCTCCTTTTATAGGCTAAGGAGTCCTTTACAATATACAGTATGTACTCTACAAGATAATTATACTTAGCAGAGTTATCTAATACAAAACATCCTACCCAAGAAATTCTAGAATGTTACATATTAAACTGACACAATCATACTAGCAGTGAAAAACTGCATTAGCAGTGGTACGCGACTTCACGGTGAGGGTGGAATTCTTCTTGTTTGCTATCATTTTCTTGAAGGATTTCTGTTGTTCCCCGTTCACTAAGGGTGAGCATATGACCCGAACGGACCGGACCGACCGAAGGACCGACCGGACCGACACGGACCGAGACCGGACCGACCACATTCGGTCCGGTCCGTGGTCCCGGCTTTTGGGCTAATTGGTCCTCGGTCCGGTCCGGACCAAAACCGATGAATTTGGCCTTGTTGGACCGGACCGACCGAAGGACCGACCGGACCGGACCGACCATATTCGGTCCGGTCTCGGTCTAGGGTTTATGCCGAAATCGGTTTTCGGTCTGGTCCGGTCTTGGCCGGTCCGGTCCGGTTTTTGGACCATGCACACCCTTAACGTTCACTATCGTTTAAAACAGTTTTAAGTTTATAAAACAAGTTAATAGTGAACTATGACTGAAATTAACATAAGAAAAGCACACTAAGTAATTTTCAACATCATATTCTTATTAGAAATAAATCAACAAAGAATACGTTACCCAAGTACTTGGAATAGTACTTGGGATTGAAATGACAAAGTTGGGTGACTCTCTCTAAGCTCGGGCTAAGTGCGAGCACAACTCTTAGAGTTCACCGAGCTATCTCAGAACTAAGTTGTATTGGAGGAGTGAAAAGATGGCTTCGTGTAAGTGTGTTTTACATTCACAAGCTTAACCTTTTCACTCCATCTCTTATGCTATTTATACATATATGATATTTGACTCTTTCCTAAGTGACAACCGACATCATCTGTAAGACAAAATACGATGTATTTTGTCTCATTCATAAAGACTATTCTAGGTAAGAGACAAGACTACTTTCCTAAGTTCGGTGATGACACCGAGCACGATCTTTGCCATTCGTGAAAGTTGACTTTGGTTGATAAGTACTGCCTTATCTCGATTCAACCTTTTCCCGCCTTGTCCCGCTCTTTCTTGATCTTTACATCCTTTAGTCTTCTACTCGCTTTGTCTTGAGTGTAAGTAGTTGGAGAGAGTCTTAGGGATTGGTGAGTTATTGTCATCACCACCGAATCCATCATCTTCTTCTTGACTCGGTCTTCACCCTTAAGTTCCGCCATCGAGTGGAGAGACTTCTTCTTCGCCTCGTCTTGAGTATCCCGAAGATGACTCACCGAGGCTATGCACTCAATGACACGATTAGTGTTTAACGGACTAAACACTGGGCTATTTTCTATTCAAATCCTAGATTAAGGGGTTTGGGTATTTATTGAACCCAACAATTTCCGTGGCTTGCTTCCTCGTGGGAGGCCGATTTCCTATGGGATTCCCTAAGAAGTTCGATAGGCCTCTCAAGGGTTTCCATGTAATCCGCCCCTCCATGCGGTACTGGAAGAGCTTTTAGTGAGGTTGCTTTTCCAATCCGCGCAGCTTTTATTTTAGAGCAATGGTAGAACCACATAAAAAATTCACAAAAAACAAATCCACACGCTGACGTGATAGGTTTGAATTGGAGTGAGGAGAGAGAACTGTCACAAAATACACCAATCATCCCTTACATGTTAGCATGGGATTTTTTTTTTATGAATTCTGTAAGATATTGGATTTCATAAACACATCAAATAACAATATATGGGTCGAATATGAGTAGAGTTTAGAGACAAAAAGTAGAAGATGGGAGCCTTTCTAGAGAGAGAAAGTAAACAAAAGAAAGAAGGTTAGATTGAATGAAAGGTCCAACCCTCTACCTTGGGAGGTAGAGGGTATTTATAGTTACATACTACACGTCCTCATTCGGACTGTGGATCAGGCATACAGTGGGTAAAGACCCGTCCGTCCTCCACGGTGTTGCTCTAAACTAAATAACTAACTAAATAACTACTAAGTAACTGATAAGGTTTTAAAATGTACCTTTTTGAGGGGTCGTTTAAGCCCTTATTTGATCACTTTTGTATCCGTTATTACTTAATATCGTTCCTTTTCACTTTTTAGGTCTCTTGAAGGCAAATTGCTGAAATGGCTCTTATTTGGAAGAAAAGGTGCGGATATACGAAGAAAATGGCCAAATTCAAGAATCGAGACACTCAAGTCTTTGAAATACAAGGGACGGCGTCGGTGTTATCTGTGACGTCACATCACTTTTGTGACTACCAAGAGCTAAATTGCTTATTTACAAGTGATGACCTATGTCGATTTAAATTTTTGAGCTTTAAAAGAGTAGTCGTCGCGACTCGGGAAAAATAAATAAGGCCTAGATTTGATCCGCACGGCGCCGAGATCGAAGGGATGGCGTCACAAGCATAAGGTGACGCCGTCGCAAGACTAACGTGGCCAAGATGAAACCCTAATAACGGCGACCATAAAGTTCGCCGTCCGTCGTCACAAATCATAAAGTGACGAACCGTCGCGATTGTAATCTTATATATAGAATCCGAATTTTTAGTTTTAGGTGTGTAGTCTTTTGGAGTAAAACTTAAACCGAACCAAGGCTGTCTTGTACAGTATTTTAGAGTTAGAGTTAATGCTTGATTAATCTTTGTGAACCTTAGACTATAACACCTAGAGTAGTTGTAGGCTAAACCATCCAAAGAGTACCTTAGAGTTAGAGTTTATGATTCCTAGAGATTTTGTAGACGAGACCCTTTGGTAGTTTCAAAGAGTTAGGGACAAACGCATACCCTACGACTTTAGACACACAACGCGATTAAGAATAAGGACGTGACAATTCAACCATCAATAGGAGATAATTAAGGAGTAATAAAACCTAAGTAAGAACATCTTTAAATCATCATACGAGCACACAATAATTAGACATAGACTACATACTCCTTAGATTAGATAATTAGACAAGTAGAGTAATCGGTAGAAATACCAACCCCCAAATCCAAACCCCGAGATTCGTACCTTTCCTTTTCTTAAAAATATAAAAAGATAAAAAATAATCTTCCTCAACCCCAACCTTAGCGTAGTAACTTCTCACTAGCATACCCGTGGCTTACCCTAATACTACACTACAACGGTTAGGTTCACTGCCTAGGGTGTTATAAAACTTGCTCGAAGAAAAGGAAGTTTCTTTGACCCCGAACGACACGTGTAGCGTTATCAAGTTTTTGGCGCCGATGCCGGGGAATAGAATAGCTAGTTAGTAGTCCACCTCGTTTAGGTTTCTTTGCTTGATTCCTATCAAGTAAAATTTTTCTCAATTTTTAGCTTCCTCATAGTCTATCCCCCTTCTTCGTGACCTTTGTTCGTAACCCCATCGCTTTTCATCATGGAAGGTGATAATCCGCCAAACAACACTTTACCACCAAACAAGTACCCACCGCTTGATCCAACCTTTGCCAACCAACTTCGAGCTCATATTGTTAGTGAAATTGGAGAGCTTAGGAAACTAAATAGGATAATTGAAAATACGCTTAAGGAAGCCATTAAAGAACCTACCAACCCTTTAGATAATGATTCGACCTCAAGTGATTCGGATGATGACCTAGAAGATGGAGATTATAAGGTGTTAGAAATTATGGAGGATAGTAAGGAGGAGGAAGAACTTAGGGAGTATTTCGATTCATACCCTAAAGGGAAGGAAACCGCCTATCACTATAACGTGGTTAACTTCCCAAGACCACCTTTCGAGCCTCACATAAGAAGGGGTAACTCTAAAAACATCAAGATACCGTGTATGATTGGATACTTATATAGGGATCACACCTACATTGACTATAAGGCACCCATGAATATAATGTCTAGGCTCTATTACAATTGGATCATGAGCAAAAAGCTAGAACCTATGAGGGACCCCTTTCGCCTAGAAAAGCAAGTAACTATGTGGGAGGGTTAAAGGATTGCATGTCTTCGTATGTAATTTCAAATATAGGTGTGATTTCATGATCTTAGAAAATGTTAAGGGCATCATTGATGGGTTTTTAGGGGATGTAATACTTGGGAGACCATTTATAGAGGAGTCAAAGATGGTTTATGATCGAGAGGAAGGAATAGTCGAGTTCTCAAATGGAGCCGAGAGTGTTAAATATATAATGCCCCACAAAAATGAGAAGTTTGAGGGTATTGATAATTTAGATGTGGACAACATTCCAGCATTTGAAGTAGACTGGAAGAACAAGGTTTACTACACTGCTTGTCTTGAATTAGAGCCTGAATATATTCGTGATGAGAGAAAGGTTAAGGAGATCGAATGGGCCTCTAAGATTAGGACAACGTAGGAGCACGACTACGAGTCTAGCTACAAGACTCATAAATAAAGAAAAGCGCTTCGTGAGAGGCAACCCATGCTTAATTGTTTGCTTGTTAGTGTCATATATCTTTTATTGATTGCTTACTCTCATGTTTAAATTTGTAAAAATGCTTTATTTTGTTTTTATGCTCGTCTTAATTGCATATAAAGGTATTTTACATAAAGGATAAGTGTAGGAGGATTACACACGTTTTCAAAAGAAACGTAAACATGAGAATTTCAATTAATTAAAAGATATACATGTGTGTTTGTTCGAGTCAAATGCTTGTATCGAGTCATAATGGATGTTTTGCGTAAATTTTTCCAGATTCTAAAGATGTAAATTTTTACGTAATTTTTTCTAGAAAATCGCACCGCTTTTTGTCGGGATAACTTTGACGCGTCGAGATCGCAACTGACGGCGCCGAGAAGGAGTAAAACAACATTACTTTTTCTCGTTTTCGAGCTACTTATAAATTTTTGGAATTTTCGAGGTCTTAATTTTCCGTAAATTCGTAAACATCCATTCCACAAGCATTATATCCTAGTTTAATAGAGTCTTATATATATTATTACCGCCGATTTTATGCGAAGGTTTCGTTTGTTTTCTTCAAGTGTGCAAGTTTAATTTACTAAGAAGAAGATACATAAGATTGGAAGGAGCTTTTCACATACATTCTTCTTGGAAAGGATTTAACCATCACTTTACACGGATCCTACCGAGCTAATCGGGGAGTATTAGTTTCTTTCGTTTTAATTACCTTCTATTATAAAACTTTGATACTTTCAGAGGAACATTGGGGACAATGTTCGGTTTAAGTGTAGGAGGAAAATAAAACGGGAACTTTGAAACTATGCTTATCCTTGATTATTTGCTTTGTCCAATTGTATTTGTGTAATAAACCATGAGAAAATGTCGGTTAGGGTAATTTTGGCACCAAATTTAAATTTTTTCATGATATATAGGAGTGGGCCATTAGTCTTAACAAAAGCGTCTCACGGATAGGAAGTTATATGACTAGCACAAAAACCCTTTACCACTTAAATTCCACCCAAAATGTGAGGATCGCCCTTAGATTAGTAAGAATTAAAGCATTCATCTTTAATGCTTAGTGTGTGAACCGGTAGTATATTAGATTCTAGAACTTGTTTTGTGATGCATCCCGAGATCGCTAGTAAGACTACACTTGTGTAGTAAGGAATAACTAAATGATAAGAGGCATTAGGATAACCCTTGTTTGATACCCGTAATATAATTACTTCTTCCACATCGGTTGAGTAATTCCACAACACCTTTGCGTTGTACTCATCTTTAGTACACGATACTCCTAGTTAACCCCTCAGAGCCTATCCTTTTCGCGGTTCTCGTGATGTTTCGGTTTTCCAGAATATCAATGAAGAGCATTGTTTACACCCCACCCCCAAATGTACACCCAAATCGCCTTAGCCTACCTTGTATGCACTCACGTTTAGTGCATTATTGTTATCACACTAAACACTTAGTTCAATTATCTAGTTGCTTGCATGAGTTGCTAAGTCGAGTCATATCCTTTGTACACAGTTTTGGGACGATTGGGACTCATGGGAAAAGTTAAAGTTTATGAAATGACGGAAGGAACGTTAAATTCAAATTCCTTTATTTGCGTAATAATGTAGTCTAAGTGTTTTGATCTTTTCAATTCGGGTCAAAATAGTGTTAGAGTAATAAAACTCAAGTGTAGGGATGTGCCTATAAATCACTATCATTTTGATGTTACCATAGAGGATGGTAGAGTAAAGTGTATGAAAAAAGAAAAAAATCGAAAAAATAGAAAAGAGAAAAGAAAAAAAATAGAGTGTTCAATTAAAAAAAAAAAAAAAAAAAATACGGGCTACCATCCTACATCTATCTTTAAATTTATGTTTGTTTGTTTCGCTTATCTAGAGTCTAGAGTGTCGAGTCTTGGCTTAGGAACGCCATTCTTCGTATGCTTGTAACATAAAGATTTTGACTTGCCACCACTAAATAGCCTATCCCACCAAACCCTTTGTTTCCTACCGTAAGCCTAACATTACAACCCTTTAAAAGACCTCTTGATAGTCTTTCCTAGGTGCATACGCCAAAGCGATGGAGGTTTGATCTATTCTAAAGCCTATGGTAATCTATGTACTAGGACCGATTAATGAGTGTTTATCTTCCATTTCCAACTTGTTATATTTCATATACACCGAGAGATGTGAGTATCAAACACCCCATGTGAGGTGCTAGTATGTAATTTCCGTGCTTGTTATGACTTTTTGGGGCTTATATGTGTTGTGGATTATTTTAAACAAATGCTTCATGACCCCTAACTTATTAATTAATTGGCTAAAGCACATTTGCTTGAGGACAAGCAAATACCAAGTGTAGGGATATTTTATAAGGTTTTAAAATGTACCTTTTGAGGGTCGTTTAAGCCCTTATTTGATCACTTTGTATCCGTTATTACTTAATATCGTTCCTTTTCACTTTTTAGGTCTCTTGAAGGCAAATTGTTGAAATGGCACTTATTTGGACGAAAAGGCGGATATAAGAAGAAAATGGCCAAAGTCAAGAATCGAGACACTCAAGTCTTTGAAATACAAGGAACGGTGTCGGTGTTATCTGTGACGCCGTCGCATCACTTTGTGACGGCTCAAGAGCCAAATTGCTTATTTACATGTGACGGTGTCGCTTTAAAAGAGTAGGTCGTCGCAACTCGGGCGACCTAGATTTGATCCAGACGGCGTTAGAGATCGAAGGGGACGGCGTCACAAGCATAAGGTGACGCCGTCGCAAGACTAACGTGGCCAAGACGAAACCCTAATAACGGCGACCGACGGCGTCACAAATCATAAAGTGACGCCGTCGCGATTGTAATCTTATATATGGAATCCAATTTTTAGTTTTCGGTGTGTAGTCTTTTGGAGTAAAACCTAAACCGAACCAAGGCATCTTATACAAGATTTTAGGTTCCAAACCCTATCTTACATCAAGATAAGTGTTTTACTTCATTAATTCAATTATGTCTTCAATTACTTGTGTGTATGCTTGCATGTTCTCCATGTCCGGCTAATTTACTTGTGTGTTTGCTTAGGGAATATGAAACTTAACTATTGAATATTGATTGGTTGTCTCTTATCTTAATTGTTAATGACCTAGTAATGCGATAGGTCATTCGTTGTGTAGTTAATGCTTGATTAATCTTTGTGAACCTTAGACTATAACACCTAGAGTAGTTGTAGGCTAAACCATCCAAAGAGTACCTTAGAGTTAGAGTTTATGATTCCTAGAGATTTTGTAGACGAGACCCTTTGGTAGTTTCAAAGAGTTAGGGACAAACGCATACCCTACGACTTTAGACACACAACGCGATTAGGAATAAGGATGTGACAATTCAACCATCAATAGGAGATAATTAAGGAGTAATAAAACCTAAGTAAACACATCTTTAAATCATCATACGAGCACACAATAATTAGACATAGACTACATACACCTTAGATTAGATAACTAGACAAGTAGAGTAATCGGTGAAATACCAACCCCAATCCAAACCCCGAGATTCGTACCTTTCCTTTTCTTAAAAATATAAAAGATAAAAATAATCTTCCTCAACCCCAACCTTAGCGTAGTAACTTCTCACTAGCATTCCTATTCCCTGAGAACGATATCAATACCGTGGCTTACCCTAATACTACACTACAACGATTAGGTTCACTGCCTAGGGTGTTATAAAACTTTCTCGAAGAAAAGGAAGTTTCTTTGACCCCGAACGACGCGTGTAGCGTTATCAGTAACGTAAATAACGATATGTCTACGAGCTAACTTATGCTAGATCATATATGGGGTGACCGACACTTCACTATGGAATTTCTAATTCCTAACAATCTCCACCTAAGGGAGGTCACCCCATGTTTTACATTTCGAATCCTAGCATTCTATTTAATTTTCAGTCTTGAGCTCGTAGACTTTAATTCTTCAACTTCCGCATCTTTTGTGCTTTAGCTAGTGATTCTTTAAAGTCCGACTGCTTTGTACTTTTAGTGGAGGTCTTTGAACTGATCCACATCTTTGATGATCTTCGAGCTTTCTTTGAGATCATCAGCCACAGTAAATCTCTGGATCACCCTTTTTGTGTTGTATCGCCATCATGTGAAGTTGTGAATTTTGGACCGACATGCTCACATTTTGGATCATGATATCTTCTCATCAGAGTTACGGACGCTTTTGTTGATTCATAATATTTCAACAGAGTAGCGAAGCATGGATTGAAAATATCGAGTCGGTTGATGAGGATATGCACTTATCATGATTTCTTTAGATTATGAAAGCGATGTGTGAGCATGCGGCTATGGATTGACTCCTCAATTACGATCACCGCAACCGTCAAATGTACCGCAAACAACAGTTAGCAATAAAACACACGAAAGTGTCTTTGATCACTTCGTTGAATTGAGGTACACGCCCACGGTTCCCCATTGATCAATACAAGTCGCCCGTGATCGGTATAATTCAAGAATCTCCTTGACAAGGTTTCGCACGGTGTTCTAGTTGTTCTCAAACCGAACATCTCAAAGAAGACAACACGGAGTGAGTGAACGGTAATTGAGATTCAGCGATTGATGAAAATTGATTTGAAAAACAATCGCGTATTGCTTAGAAGAAAGAGTTTTGCAATACGACGAAGGTTTTATTAGAAAGGTCAATTTTCAATCAAAAATACCTTTTGTATGTGAAAGAGAATACACATTCGATGTGCTAGAGAAAAGAAGAGATTTGCACATCGAACGGTTTTTCCAAAAGTATTTTTTCAATCAGAGATACTTTTTGTGTTTGAATACATGAATACACATTCGATGTGCTAGAGAAAAGAAGATTTGCACATCGAACGGTTTTTCCAAAAGTATTCGTCAATTCATTTCCTGGACCAAGGTTGATTCAAGAATGAATCGCCCCATCGTTTCTATCCAGTTGTCACAAGCTTGATCTTTTGAAAAGATCTCACATGTTACCCTCCAAGAGCTTGTTAGATGTTGCCTCTAGAAGGATTTCCATCTTCATCGTGAATATTTAACATATCACTCGGATGTTCTGGCAATATCACAAGGATAATGCGTAGGACTCTTAATATATAATCTTACTTTCCACATTGTGTGAAACAACAAGTCTTCATGAATTTTGTGTCCTAATGAGATTTTTTGGATGATCTTGTTAGGATTTAGTAAATCCAGTTATTAAAGAGTCGGTCACCTCAAGTATATGTAATCGTTAGAAAGCTCATAGTCGTAGATTAGTTAATGTTAAGTAGTATTTAGTTAAGTAACACCATGGAGGACGGACGGGTCTTTACCCACTGTATGCCTGATCCACAGCCCGTAGGTGGCGATTTATGTAAAGACTATAAATACTCTCTACCTCCCAAGGTAGTGAGCTGGAGCTCATAATAAGATTTTTCTTTCTATCACTAAAGTTCCCAACCTCTAACTTTCTCTCTTTAAAACCTCTTGTATACGCCTCTTTGATTATTGGTTTAGTGTGTTTGTGAAATCCAATATGTTACAAATGGTATCAAGAGCCATGGTTAGATCATCTCTTACATATCCTTGGATTTCTAGTGGTTTTTAGATGGTTTTTGAGTTTGAAAAAGTTTAGTGGTTTTTGCATCATTTGGTTCATTTCTAGTGTTAAAGTTTGAATTTTGGGTGTACTTTTGTGTTTAGAATCATTGTATGTGCTTGGGTTTTGATTTGGTAAGCTTAAATCACTGTGATTGAGCTTGTTTTGGATTGAAAAGTGTGTTTTTGAAGTTTTTCTTGGTAGCGACTTGGTTCTCGGAGTGAATTTCATCATAGCGACTTGCTTCAGAAAAAGGTAGCGAGTTGTAGTGCTTTTTGGTAGCGACTTGGTCCAAGCGACTTGTCTATTGAGACAAGCCGACAAATAGTACAAGTTAGTGGATTCTCCACTACGGCTAGCGACTTGGTGAGGTTAGCGACTTGCTTCTAGAATATTGTTAGCGAGTTGTAGTGTAAATTGTTAGCGACTTGTTACTAGCGACTTGGATCTTAGCGAGTTGTTCTTTAGCAACTTAACTGTGGCTAGCAACTTGGTGCTTAGCGACTTGGTGTTAGCGACTTAGACCTTAGCGAGTTGCTCTTTAGCGACTTGACTGTGTAGCGACTTGGTGCACTAGCGACTTGTGACTTAGAGACTTGGTGATTAGCCACTTGGTTCAAGAATTCGTAGCGACTTGGTTGATTTTGTTTGTGTCTGGTTTTCTCTTGATTTAGTAAAATCCGTGAAAGAATCTATTTCTGGTTTAATCATAGAGTTATAAAATCATGTGTGTCTGTTAACATGTCTACCAACGTACCTACAATCATCTCCACTGTTGTGGAGGATGTTCAAGCATTGGTTCGAGATCGCGCCCACCCATGCTTGGATGTAACCGACTACGACTCTTGGGCACAACGAATTAGATTGTCTTGTCTTGGAAAGGAAAACGGAGTCAACATTCTCAAGTCTATTGATGAAGGACCTTATCGATTGAGACTACAAGAGACTTAATTGATACAAATTGCAGATGGAACAATGATCTATGGAATTGATAGACCAAAGGCGTATGATGAGCTCAATGATAAGGAGAAAAGAGATTCGATCTTGATATCGGGCTTCTAACATTATACTTGTGGTCTTCCAAAAGATATCTACAAGCTTATCAATCACAACACCGAAGCCAAGGCGGATGGGATAATGTCAAGATACTTCTCTCGTGTTACGAATTAACCAAGGAAGACAGAGAATCACAAGCTGTATGATAAGTTTGAGCACTTCAAAATGAAACCGGATGAGAGTGTCTATGAATACTATGTGAGATTCCATAAGCTTGTGAATGACATGAGGAACATCAAATGACCATGCCAAACATTCAATTGAACTCAAAGTTTATGAACAACATAAATCTCGAATGGCACAAGTTTGTCACCCGTAAAGCTAACCAAAGGATTGAAGAATACAAACTATGAGCAATGTATGCCTTCCTTCTTGAATGAGAGACATGCTATGTTTGAAAAAGGATTCTTGATCGGTTCAAAACCAACCAGGAGAGACAAGCTCATCAAATGATTCAACCGCCTTTTACACAAATGTTGGAATTACCACCAAAGCTTCTCAAGTTATACCCATGGGTAATGGTAATCACAAACTCATTCCCGATCCAATGTTCAAACAAGGCGATGTCGATGCAAACCGTGGGACACTTCATTAATCAACTGCTCTCATGGTTACTCAAAACATGAACTCTCTCCCATACACCAACAATAACCTCGAACGACATCCAACCCACACAATCAAGCTCTGTAAGAGATGGGAAGGTCATGGTGCAACCCGGTTCAAGAAAGGCGGTATGAGCAGGGAAGAGGTGGAGTTGGTAGAGGATATGTGGCAAATCGAATCATGGAAGGAATCCAAATCGGGGTCAAACTAAGCCAATTAAGGGCTACAACTGTGGTGGTGATGGACACATAGCAAGGAACGCACTTCTCCAAAACGCCCTCAAAATGCAGTACTTCAAAGACAAGATGTTACTTGTACAAGCTCGGGATAATGGAGCATGTTGGATGAAGAGGAGCTGTTGTTTCTTCGAGGGCAATGCCAAGACATATGATGCGAGATGTGGATGAGCACCAATTAGGAGATAGTTCATAATCATCGAATGCCTTTCAAGTTGCGTTGTGATGCATACGACTCGGCGTCAATGATGAACCCTCTCGCACAAACAATCTTCATGGCTAGCATTTCTCCAATGGTCTCTCCAAAGGTCTCATCATCACAACAAGCTGGTCCATCCAAAGAATCAATCATCTCGGAGGTATTAAAACTCTACGATGATGTTGATGAGCAAAAGATACATGACAAAGTACAATCAATGAAACTTTTGAGTCGATATTGAAAATATGGGTAATATCAATGTTGTCCCATATGATCAATATGTGAAACAAAGTGAAAGTGAGGCGTACCAAGTGATGCATCTTCGCAGTCAATGATGACTATGTTTTGATGAATACGGTGCATGTGCCCCGATGATTCTGTTATCTCTGAGGCGAATGCCTATAAAGAACAAGTAGCTATTTATGAACAACGTGCTAAGTTTGAGTTAACCACCGTGTGCAGAAATGGATGACCAAATGTGTACAACTATTAGAAAAAGTAATTTTAGAGAAGAAGTATTAAAATAAGAGTTAAACTCCTTACAAGAAAAGCTTTCTAAAGCTGCTAAGCAAAAACAAGAACTTCAAGAAAATGTTAAAATGCTTAAGCAAGAATTAGGTGCTAAGGAATCAAAACTTTTGAATGATTTTTCTAATCTAAAACCTTGAAAAACAAGCTTGAAAATAAGTTATGCGTACAAGGAATACCATTCAGATTGCTCACATGATCACTAAGCATAGAGTTCTCGTGATAAGCATAGTATCCCTATTATAAAGGAATCCAACCACGAGTATGGTAAGATAGCAAAAGTCGCTCAAAATGTAATCTATTATGGCAATGAGATTCTTAAACCTAGACGAAACCTAGTTGCATTGAGTGCCTCGAGGAAGATAGAAAACTAGATGATGCATCTAGGGAGAAAATGAATAAGAAGCTTAACAATCCTGCGTGTAAAGAGAATAACATAACGATCAAACCCCATGATTACATTAAGGAAAATTGGATATCCTTGAACATGTTTAAGCCTCAAACTCAATTAACCCCTGAACAGATCTTTTGGAAGAAAGACATGGATAAGCTAAAAGTTAATGTACTTGTTGAAACAAACACTCCCCTTAGGAAAATGCACAGTAGCTACTTGTGTATCCTCCAAATACACCAATGCATCTAGTTCCTAGATCTATTGCCACTAATAGCAAGACCTTAATCGACCTATATGTTGTTTATCACCGTTTGTTGATTTTGAGAAAGCGTGTAAGAATAGAATCACACCCTCTTGGGATAAGCGAGGGGGAAAGGGGTTTGAGCAAACTAAAGAATGTTATTTAAGCGAGGTCATGCCTTTCTTTAAACAATTAAAAGGTCAATTTGAGAGTCTTCAAAAAAGGATAAATTCTGATATTAAAGAAATGGAAAAGGAATTTGATGTAATGATAGTTGAAGTCAATGATTATGAACAGGAACTCAAATATAATGAAGTTGAAAGGAAGAACTTGCACATCTTAAATGAGAATTTGATTTCGAGTTGTGTTGCTCAAGATGTGTTTTATAGTGTTACTAAGCACTCTATTACTACTTCTCGAAATCATGAATTATCTATTGGATTGAAAGTTTCCCATGATCGTGTCATTGAGCTTGAAAACAAAAACTCAGAACTAAGTGAGAAAATTGATCAGGATGATCACGATAATTTGGTAAAACATCTTTCTAAACTAGAAGTTGAACATTATGATTTACAACTAAAATATCAACATCTTAAAGAAAATGTCAAAACCTCAAATATCAAGACATCCTCGGATGTTCCGAGTTTGATGCGGTTTTCGGATAAACAAAGCGTGACTAACAAATTCAAGCTCATTGTAACACAATCGAGAAAGTTGAAAGCCCAAATCTCTCAATTAAAGAGTGAAAAGAACAATGTGACTGACTCCCAAATGCCTCCTCCTTTAGATTCTCAAGTATTCTCAAACTTTTCATCTTCAAAGTTAGTTAATGCTTTGCAAAAGAAAACGAATGTT